>ML781825.1:42142-66524 GCA_009831015.1 Picea engelmannii
TATATATATAGTTTAGATTCTTAGTTATAATTTTTATTTTAGTTGCTTAGCTTAGATAGTTTTCAGTTTATTTCTTTCTCATAAAATTATAAAAATAAAAAAAACAATAGTTTCGCTGTCTTAGGACAGTTTACAAATGATTTTTGCAGGTTTTCATTTAAATATGTAAGCTGTAAATATTGTATATTTGTAATTGGATCTAACTCTGTTGATAATTGAACATTTAATTTTATAGAATTATTGTTATATAGTATAGATAATAGACTGTATATATTTATTTTAGATTTGTTTATTAGTTTGCTTTAGTTATTTTTTTATTTAGATTAGTTCCTTAGTGTAGTTTTCTTTTGTTTTCCTAGGACTTAGATCGGCCAACGGAGCCGCTAAACCCGTCAGGGTGAGTCATCCCAAACGGATTGGGTTATTTAGACAGCCCCGGACCATATCCACTCTTCTAGTTGGCGAGTGTTCATTTTTTCCCGTCAACAAAATTCTAACAGGTTCTGTTGATCTTTGCTTGCATTAAGGTGAAGTAATTTCAGTGTTTTTAATCAGGAAGTCCCGCGTGGACTTGGGATGCATATCTAGTAAAAAAGAGAACTAATTACCAGAGTACAGTATAATTCATGTATAATAGCCTTACATGTTTCTTAGACATTGCTTCACTGCCAGCGAGCCTGTTCAGTTCCCCGGTGAAGTTATCTAATTCCCTTTATTGAATTTCCTTTCACCACTTCAATTTGTAACTTTGCATTTAAATGATGAGATGAGGGCAATCATTTAATGAATTTCCTTTCATCATCTCTTTTTTTGGACTATATGGGGGCAATCATTTATGAATTTCCTTTCACCATCTGTCTTATATTTTTCTTTTAAAACATGAAGTGGGGGCAATCAATTTGTATAAAGTATACTAGGGGTGATATCTGTTTATAATTTAGCAATAGAGGTATATTAACTCACTTTGATTACTCTAGACTAGTATTCTTTTGACCTTCAAAACATCTTAGTCTGCAAGAAAATTCTTATAGGGGATTTTTATTTCCAGGGGCCTTCTTTGAGCAAGACTAACCATTTAAAACCTGTTAAAAGAACTAAGAGAGTTAGGATTAGCTTATAAATAATTTCGTTCAGTAGAAGTCTGAGGAGTCGTGAGGACTTGCCCATTTTCCAAAGATTCATTTGTCAGCTTTCAAAGTTAAAGTGTGACCCCTTTTTTCTCTGTGGAGGCCATGGGAAGGCATCTAGAGTCAAGGGAGACTACACCAAAATTTTAACAGGGTGACAAAAGGAGGTTTCAGATTTTGTAAACGTAGTTGTTTATAATGCAAACCTTATTCTTGGAACCTTTTCTTTGAGGTCACTTTATTTATTCTTTTTTGATTTATTTTAATCGTTTTTATCTTATCCAGAGGAACGTTTTATAATCTATAATAAAATTTCGTTCTTCTGATAATAAATCAGGCGAGTATCTTTATACATATGAGACCGTTGTTGCACCAGGTGATATTCTTTGGAAATCTAAAAAATTCAGAGACTCATACCTTTGACTTACCACTTCGTTCTCATCTAAGTAAATTATTTATTTATCACCTGTTTCGGGATAGTTTTTTCTCTTTCTGATGTTTGAGCTATTGACAAAAATCCTGCATGAAAACAACATGAATAGTGTCAGGGTTTTACAAGTCGTAGAGTTCAATGTGTTAACTATTTTATATTTCCTTTTCTATGAAATCACTAACCTATTTTATTTGCGGTGGAAGTAAAACTTATCGAAAAATTGTAAAAAACAGAAAATACAAACCAATATATACAGTGGGATTTTGGAAATCGTTTATTGCATGAAGTGCTTCAGATAACGCCCGTTGATAGGGGCTTTGAAGATTTTACCGTCCAGATTTTCTAGCAGAAATGAATTCTTCCCTTTAGAAGCTGTAACTTTGAATGGTCCATATCAAATATGATCGAATTTTCCATGTTTTTCCAAGTCTTCTTTCCTAGCATCCCATTTCAAAACTAAGTCGCCAGGGAGGAATTCCCTATCTTTAGCCTTATGATCAAACAAGGCTTTGATGTTGTCTTGATATTTCTGAAGTTTTTCATCCACTTCAGCCCTATTTTGCTGAACTTTGATCAATTGATTTATTCTTCTTGTGACATGATTTGGTTCTTCTTTTTCATCTTGCCAAAGTTTCATTACAGGTAGAGCCAAATTTATGGGTAATACTACGTCAGTCCCGTATACCATTTGAAACTGAGAAGTACCGATCGATTTCTTGGTGCCTATTCGATTTTCCCACAAAGCATATTTCACATGCACATTCCAGGCTTTCTTATTTTCGTTCAACACCTTCTTAATTATGTTGATTAAGCTTTTGTTTGATGATTCAGCTAACCCATTGCCTTGAGGGCAGTACGTTGTAGAATGGCCTAATATAATATTGTATTTTTGGCAAAATCTAACCATTTCCATAGATTTGAATGCCTGGGAATTATCTGTAACTATCTTTCGGGGACAGCCAAATCTAGATAATAAATTTTCTTCCAAGAAATTTATCACCATTGAATCTGTTGCTTTTCTGGTCGAGATAACTTCTACCCATTTGGTGAAATAATCTGTAGCGGTCATAATCCATCTATGTTGCGCGTTGGAATGTGGATTGATTTTTCCTATAAAATCCAACCCCCATTGTTGAAACGGGGCTTCCGTTTTAACCGAGACCAAAGGTAACGCTGGAAGTTTCTGTTTTCCTGACAATAATTGGCAAGAGTTACATGCTCCGACTTTGGCATTCACATCTGCGAATAATTTAGGCCAATAATATCCTACTGTCAGGATTTTATATGTTGTTTCTCTCCACGCATGATGTCCCCCACACACTCCCTCGTGAAATTCATTTATGACACTTTCTATTTCTGATTCTACCAAACAAACTAGTAGAAAGCCTAGAGGGTCTTTCCAATACAATTGGCTTTCTGAGATACAGTACTTTACCGCATGCAATTTCAACGTTCTAGTTTTAGATGGAGTCATATCTCTTGGGCATTTCAGAGTCAGAAGATAAGATACTATATCTTTATACCAAACTGAAGATGCAAACTTCTCTTTGATTCTGGTTGTAGCTATTTGGTCATCGAAGTCGTCTATGTCCAAATATCCTTCGTGCTCTTGTAGGTTATTTTTTCCAAGCGCTCTGAAATTTGATTTGGCTAGTAGCTTAGACAAACTCTATCCTTTTACGAGGTTTGTTGGTTTCACCTCTAGATAGAATTCTTGAATTTTAGCAAGCCATCGACCCCTCTTCCCGTCGCTATCAGGCTGAACCAATATGTCTTTAATGGAACTGGTAGGTACATATGCAATTATATTGGAGTGTAATACGTAGGTTCTGAAATCCTTTAGTGCCTTCACCATAACATATGCCTGCTTTTCCATTATGTCATATTTCAACTTTGCGTCTCTAAGGATTTTACTGAAGAATGCTATTGGTTGTTCTAAACCTTATTCGTTCTTCTGGAGGAGTACTGCCACAATTGTCTGTTTGGATGAAAACGAGAAGATCAAAAATTCTTTCAGATAATTAGGGCTTGCTAGTACAGGCGCTTCACCTATAATTTTCTTGATGTGTGCAAACAATGCTTTAGCTTCGGCCATCCATTTTACTTCACTATTCTTCTTAAGAATATATGTGATCAATTTCACGATTTCAACAAAGTTCGGGATAAATCTTTTCAAAAAAATTTTTTTCTCTAAAAATGACTGAATTTCTTTTACATTTCTAGGAATATTTAAAGTGTCTATAGCTTCAACCCTTTTAGGATCAATTTTAATTCTGTCTTGAGATACAATATGGCTCAATATTTTACCTTCTTGCATTGCAAAGTGATATTTCTTGGGATTTAAAGACAAACCAAATTTACGACATTTCTCGAACGTCTGCTTGAAGTGTACTAGATGATCTTCATCAGATTTGGAAAAAATGGTTAGATCATCAAGATAAATAACAACAAATTTATCTCTTTAGCCGATGAAGGTGATGTCCATAGCTCGTTGGAAAGTAGAACCTGCATTCATCAAACTGAATGGAATTTTTTCATACATAAATGTACTACAAGGGGTGGTGAACGCAGTTTTTTCTTTATCATCTTCGTTGACAACAATCTGATTGTAATTAGAAAAACCGTCGATCATTGACATTCTATTTTCTCAGACCACTTTTTCTAAAACATGATCCATTTTGGGTAGCAGATAATTGTCTTTGAGAGATGATTTATTTAGATTTCTAAAATATACACACAGTCTGATTTCTCCACTCTTCTTCCTAACCGGGACCAAGTTAGCTACCCACTCAGAGTACCTAAGTGGTACAATTATTTTAGCGTCAAGGATATTTTTTACTTATTTTTTGACCATGAGCAATAATATGGGATCGATTTGTCTGAGCTTCTGTATGAAAGGTTTAACACCTGGCTTTAAAGGAATCTTGTGTTCGATCACAGTGGTGTCATAAGTTCTCAACTCATCATAAGACCAAGAAAAAACGACTTTATATTGCTTGAGTAAATCTGCATACTTACCTTTCATCTAAGGAGGAAGATACTTTGATATTTTTACTATTCTAGGATTTTCTTTGGTTCTTATATCGCAATCTTCGAATTCTTTTGGCTGAGGTTGCAAGGTAGATTTTAATGGTATGTCATTGTGGTCAAATAATATTTCTAGAGGGATTAGACCTTTATGGATTTGATTGTTTTTTTATTACTAACATGCGATGATTCATGATATTTTCTTGTAACTCTTGAGGGTCCTCTCCTTCTTGCATAATCCAAGCATGGTCGTTCTGGTTTTCCTGGTCAATGTGCATTTCAACAAAGTCTTCCACCATTTCAAGGAATTTTTTGATTTATTCATCATCTTTGAACACCTTCCAGTGTTGTATATTGTTTGGTATGGAGGGTTTGTGCCTCATCTCTATGTGATATTTTAGTTTGAAAGTTGTAGGAGGTACAAAAGTTGAGGTTGCTTTGGCTAAAGAATCGACCTATAGATTTTCTGTACGGGGAATGTAAATAACCTTAACTGATGAGAAATTATTTTCCATCAAATCCCAGGCACAGTTTCTATAAGATCTCAATCTCAGGTGTTTGGCCTGGTACTGCTGATTTACTTACTTCACAATTAATTCTGCGTTTCCATAGACTTCCAAGTTTTTTATGTTCAGCTTCATGGCAGCTTCTAATCCTAAGACCAGGGCTTCATACTCGCATACATTATTCATGTAATCTATGTCCCACTGTATTCTATAAGAGAAAGGAATAATAAAATCATCTCTAGGTGCTACAAAAAGTACTCATGTGCCTGCTCCTTTACATGACGAAGCACCATTGAAATACATTTTCCAAATTCCAGTACTATATACACTTTCATTTATTTTTTCTGTTTTATTTTTCTCTGTACAATTTTCTTCTGTACATTCATCCACATCATCATCAATTGATAAAATACAATTTCCTAGATCCTGATCAGTGACATAACAGGATAATTATTAGGATTATGTGGATCACTTATTGTATATGCCAGCCATGTTTCCCGGTATAATCGGGTGAATTGTCCATCGAAGATGGGAATCATAACATAGGTCATGTCCAACTGAAGGGGTCCTCCAAGCTTAGCGCCCAAAGACCTGGATAATAGAAAACCATACTTCGGAGGTATATAAAAAATAACTACACCCATCATAACACTTTTTACTAGAATCTGTGCAAGATTTACCACTAAGTCTTTGATCATGCCCATGCATTTAACTTTTCTCGAATCAAATGAATACATGTCTCTGTATGGCCTGGTAATTTCGAGACCAAGTATATCCATAATATCCTTGGGCATCACGTTATGTGAGGCTCCAAAATCTAGCATGCAATTATGTAGCAGACGGTCATGCACATTTAGTGTAATGTAGAAAGGAGGGACTGTATCTCTGGCACCTTCAAAATGCGAACCAAAAATTATATTAGGCTTATCATCTTCCAAATTTATAAGGTCAGTCTGACTTTCTACATCTGAAAAATTTATCATTTTGGTGATTTGCTTTCGGTAAACAGGGTTCTTTGCCAGTTCAACCAGAGGTATCGGTATCTTGATTTTGTTAATCTCATTTTCTAGGCTAAAACCTCCTATAATCTTATCGGTTTCTCTGATTGGGACTTTGGTCTCCTTCTTTTCTGATTTATTGGTTTTCATTGCTTTATTTTCAACTGTTTTTATTTTTGCTGCCTGTGTTTCAGCTATCTTAGTTTTCCCTGTTTGTATCTCAACTTCTTTTATTTTGGTGTTTTGTATTTCGGTCTCTTTTTGAGTTGGCTCATATACTTCACCTCTTGATAGGATTTTCTTTGGTTGGGTAGTTGCTATGTTTTTAGTTTTAGACCTTAGATTATACCTATGTTGGAGATTGACCATTATAGTATCGATGTTCCCCTGGCAAGCATAATCTTTTGTATTATTTATGTTTCCATCCTCATTAGACTGGTGTTCCATATTTAAATACCTCTCATAATCTTGTCTAGTCAAATGAGGTTGTTGGCAATCATCATCGAGAATATTCCTATCGTCTTCTAAATCCTCAAATTCTTGCATGTCATTTCCTCCTATAAAATTTTTGATTTTCAAAGGAGTCTGAACTTTTTGATCTTCACTTTTAATCTGTCTTTGTTGTATTTGAGGATTAGGGTTCCTCCTGAATTCTCTCCTAACAAACTGATCTTCTTTAGATTGATCTAGTTCCATCTTTGAAATTTTATTTGATAGTTCTTTGATTATCTTTTCCATATCATCCATCTTATCGTCTTTGGACCTCCCAGCTCCGGAAGGTCCTGCTTGTTCCCTAAATCATTTAGTCTCTTTGTTTCCCATTTCCACCTTCGCTTTTAATTTTCTAGAAGCCATCATATTTGACTCAATATCTACAACATCATCTTGCATTCGGGTAAGTTCAACAACTCTCCTTTCTCTCAATAATAGTGAAAAATCGGGTTCGAAATCTCCTGCAAAAGTTACCTTGGCCATAGGCTGGGAAGGTTTAATTTCAGCTGGGATCTTGTTATATAATTTATTAAATCTTTGAATGAATTCAATAACAGTTTTCAAATTTTTCTTCCTTAAAGATCTAAACTCAGTTAAGTAATATAGGTGATCCTTTCTCTCACCCCATTGTCTGAGAAAAGAGTTTTCTAACTCATCATAGGATACTATCGAACCTGTGGTCAAAACTCGAAACCAGGTTCTCACCTGTCCTTTGAAGGTTTGAACAAACAACCGTGAATACACGTCTTAATGCTTGAGACCGAGAATATCTACGAATTGATCAAATAAATTTATATGTTCAGCTACGGTTAGGTCTCCTTCCCCTGTAAAATTAGGTAGGTTTTTCATGTAGTTTTCAACATAATGAGTGGAACAAGAGACGGGGACTCGGTTCTTCTAATTTGCAAGAGATGTAAATGGGAGAACCTGCAGGAGTTGAATCCGAGTGTATGATATATTCTTCGAGACTTTGTGAGGTTGGGAAATTTATCTTCAGAGATGATGGGATATCAATCGAAGAGGGATTTACTGTAGGTTTCTTACCCTCACTTACATAGGAGGTAGTTGAATAAGATTCAGTTTTAATTTCAGTGAAAACTAATTTAGGGTTTATGGTTTCAGCTTCAACTGTGTTAGCCGACATTTCTGCGAAAAGGATTTGGGTGGAAACCTCTTGCGGAGCTAACGGTTCAAGTGGAATCTTAGCCTTAGAATGTGTGGATTTAGGTTGGTAAACCGTGGTAGATTTCTTAAGGAATCCTCTTGGTTTTAATATTTTTTCAGGGTCGGAAACAAGCATGGTCTGCTTATCATTTGGGTTTTATCTGGTATTCCTTCGACCGGATGCCAACTTATTTAATTGTGGAATCACCAAGTGAATAATAAAAAAATATACTTTATAATGTATTCAATCTTTGTTCACTATCAAAGAGAGAAACTTACAAATGTCATTCTCCCAGGGAAAAATAACTTCATTTCTTCGTCGCCGACAACGGTGCCAAAAAAATGTTGTTCCTGTGTTTATACTAAGGCTTCAAGTATAATGTCAGGCATCAGGAAATGAGGAAAGGTTTCAATGTTTGCCTCTTACCACCGAAATTATAAGAGAAAATTTCTTTAAATCAAATTAATATTATAATAGCTCAGAGGTTGTTTCTCACATCTGAGTTAAATTTGAAATATTGAATGAATTGAAAGAAAACATAAAGCTGCTAATCAAAGCAAGGCATCAATTACTGAGGAATCTTACTTTGCAACATAAGAAGAAAGTGAAATGATGTAACCTTAAATGAAGTATAAAATATAGTATCTAAGTAACATACAGGTCTTGTATTTGCTAACAGTAAATACAGATGAAAATATGTTTGTTATCAGACTACTAAGTGAAATATAACCACAATAGATGTTTTACTAAATTGTGATTTAAACATTCATCAAATAAATGTATATGAAAGTATGCTATAATATGGAAGGACAAAAGAACACATAACTCAGAGTAGACTAAATGTAGAATCTTTGGTCTGCATTTGTATTAGTTCTCAATAAAGAGAGTTTTCTCCTTTACAATTGGCAAAAAGCAACCTCTTGGTCTTGTTTCAAAATGTATATTTATACAAGATTTAAGCATTTGAAATTCTATCATTTTAAATGTTTTGGTTACAAATGAGAAGGTGAAACTCTTCACTTTGTTATCCCTTGTCTTCTCTCATGCTGGTAGGGTATTTTTCTTTCTTTGTCTCTTGCTGGCAGGATGTTTTCCTTTCTTTGTCTCCTAGCTCCAAAATAAGGTAGTATGAGCAACTGTATTACTGGACTCCAGAAGTGTTCCCTTTCCCCTATTCAATACATTTGATACACCTTTATACTAAATGAGTTATCAACTTGGAAGGTTCTGTTTGGTCATTTGCCTTGAAAATGTAACACTTCTTTTCCAGTTGTGGAAATCTTTCTCCTATTTTCCCATCTACTATAATGATAGATGATAGTTGTAGATTTGGTTTTATTAACCATTTATCTATTTGAGCAATGCCGACCTATCTTATCTGAGAGATCTCAACTTGGTCTCTTTCCACATTTTCCTTAATTTCCAGTAGATGTTTGGCTATGTTGATTTTACCCAATGTCCCAGAGCTACTTTCCTTATCAAGATCTAACAATTTTTTATTTAGCAAATCAAATGTTTCTTCACAGGAATCTCTCACCTCTTTAGCCATTTTTATGTTTTTTTCTATATTGTGCTCCCATGCCTTTAGCAGGATGTTACCTCTAGTTTTCTCTGGAATCGATAATATGGAAGCAATGACTATTTCCTCTTTCGCTGACGATATAATAGCCTCCTAGAAGACACCTCGATCTGCCTTAGTTTCTCTTTCTCTTAAGGTGATATTATTTAACGCTTGATCTATCATCTGAAAATGATTCTGGATGATTTCTACTTTAGAAAGTAGACCCTGTTGAGATGCTTCTATCTTCTTTCATATTTCCATGGATTGATTTTGGAATACCGTTATATCTATGACCTGGCTTTCAGTAGAATTTAATTTGGATTGCAACTGTTTTATTAACTCATGTTGTTGATTGACTTGTGTTTGAATTATTTGAGCCGACTTGTGCATTAGCTCGAGATTGGATTTGAGCTGTTCGATTTCTCATTGGTCAGCTGGTTTTTCTCATCCAAGGTCTTTGCATGCCTCACTCCTGAAATTCGTCTCTACAACTGCTATCTGAGTCTATAATTTTCTAATTAACATGTCTTTTTGTTTCAATCATTCCTTCAAGGTCCTGAATGAATATTGGTTGGTTGTTGCATAAGCCCCCAATGTTTCTGCTACCTCTTCGGTGGATTCTATCTCTTCTAAGGCTTCTCCATCAGTTAATACTCTATATCTTTTGGCTGCTGCACCCACCCTTTGGTTCGTTTCTCACTTCACCAGGGCTTTCCTTTTCTTGCTAAAAACGAAATTGCTAGGAGGTAACTCTTCTACAGAGATAGGTGTTAGCTATTCTTTGAATATTGTTCCTGCATCGGGGTTCCCCTTGGTAGATTGTAAGGGTGTGATAGATGGAATGGGACTGGCAATTTCTGTGGATGTTTGCTTCATGGAAATGTCTGTGACCGGTTCATTTGATGTAGACAATGGTGTGTCTCCTACCCCTTTTGAGGGTATCTCTATTTGATCCTTGACATGTTTACTTGGTGTATCTGTCTCTGGGGGTCTTTCTTCTTGTCTTGGGATCTCGGTTTCCTAGTTCGAGGTCTTAATTTCCTCTGTGTTCCCTTGAGTTTCTTGTTTTCCAAGGCTCGTGTCTGTTGAAACTTTGCCCTGTAAAACTTTGGGGAGGCTACTTCTCCAGTGTTCCTGAAAGTTGTAAAATTTGATCATCCCTTCGGGGGACAGATCTCGAACCCGACTTAAGACTTCTGAGTAGGATCTCGATCCTTGGAAAATCTCGTCATGAGGAGAATCTTCGTGCTCATATATTTTTAGACCACAACTTTCCATGTGGTTACCCACGACCTTATGAGGGTCATGCTTCTTGAATTCAATGTCTACTAGTTTCATTTCTTCTAAGGCCATGGCCTCCTCTTTGGAATGGCCGAAATCCAATAAAGAAAATGTACCAATGTTTAGGGGAAAAGATGGCCATACCTTTTTCTGAACTCCTTTGAGTTCTTTGTTGATTCCATCGAGTATTTTTTGCCTGGAAACCTCACGACATACTAGCCTGCCTGGTAAGAATAACGACAGGGCATATGGGGGAACAGAACAACCAAAAACCCTAATATAAGAGAATTGTTCTTCTATGTTCCAGTCTGCCACACTGCCTAAGTTGGCCACGATTTTATCTGAAATCCTCAGAGGTGGGTGGTCAAAGATAACGACATGCATTGGTACCATTACCCAGTTGAAAATCTCATAGATGAAGTCTTTGGATTTATCTTCCCAAATTTTTGAGCTGTACATGTGAATAGGGTCTGCTTTATTTGGAGTCCAGCTCTATCTCATTAATGGAAAAGGTGTCATGAAGCAAATGGCGTCCATAATGTAAGAAGACATGAAAAATGAAGTTGCTTTCCCACTCGCCTTTTGTTTCCGATATTCTGTAATTTGATTGGCCAGACTGTCTGACAACATTTTGGCCTAGTCGAAAGAGTATCCCTCTGCTACTGTGTGTATAAGCGGTACCCATGGGAGAAATAAATGTGCAGTATTTTCTTTCCCATAAAGTTGGCACACCATCATCACTATATACATGAACTATGGATGTAACGATGAGATTGTGTATATACCATTAGAATCAGCTCTGAACTTTTCAAGGTGTGAGCACCAATCCTTAATCAGGTTGGATAAGCTTTTTCCAAATTGCTCACATTCTTTGTTTTTGAAACCTTCTAAGAATTCAACATTGTAAGTAAAGTTTGGTGTGGGAGACAGTTTGTACATCGCCTGTAGATTCTCTGGCTGAAATTTCCCAACAACCAACTTTTGAGAATTAAATATTGTTCTAGTTGGGACATCTAAGTGATCCAGTGTCCATCCGATCATATCATAATAGGGAAAGAGTTGCGGCCTTGTTGCTACCTTGTGCATCTCTGACTGAGAAACAACCTTGTATTTGATATACAAGTCTTCTTTTTCATTGTCACTCGAATTGTCTGGGCAGTTTACCAACTCGTATTGCAATGTGTTGAAAACATGTGTCCATGTTTTGACTATGTTAATGTTTCTAGGCAAGGTATTAGAAAGAATATTTGAACTCTGGCCTGAACTTTCACCAGTTGTTTTGGGCACTTTTCGTGGATCCATGATATAGAATCTCAAAATTATATATCCTGTCAAAGAGGATGAAAACAAAAACAATGGTTATCTCGCTAAGCTGACTCTATGAAAACTAGAATGAAATTCAACTAATGACATAAATCCTTTCACATTGAGCACTCTAGTTTGCGCGAGTCCTTGCTGACACAACGTTTAATTCTTTTAATAGAAAGATTTGGAGATAAATCAAGATCTTATTTCCAATCATTTCTCTGATTCGCTTATAAATGCCATAAATGCTTGATATTTCGTGACTTGGGAGAACCATAGAAGTATTTAATTTTCGCCCGTAATTTTTACAAGGTAAAAGGTTGTTTAAGATATTAATTAATCCAGCTTAAACCTTTAATTAATTGTGATTAGTCCTTAATATTTTTTTGGAATTCATAGTCTCGGGTGATTTTACTCTTAGTCTCGAGCTATGAACCCTGAATTTGCAAAATTGCGATTCGATTAATTAACTTTAATCAGGATTAAGTTTTTAATTAATTGCGATTAGCTTGGAAATTTCGCGACTTCGAGTATCAGGGTTATAAGTTGTTGTTCAAGACAAAACTGCCGAATCACGAAGTCGCGATAACAATTAATTATCGTTAATTATCATTAGTCATGTAATTAATTAGGTTTATCGTAAGTCACTGTCACAACTTCGCAAATAGGGGCATTCGAAGGTTGATTGAGGCATGACTCCCGACTCGTGAAGGCGCAATGTATTAAATTAATGATAATCATTTTTTAATGCTTCGATGATCATGATTAAGCTTATCCCAACTTCTCTATTTCGCATGTCAGGGCATTGAGAGCTTTGACACGTTGGACTGTTAGATATGCGAAACCCCAAAATCGGATGTTTAAGGTTTATCGTTAGCATTTTGTTTGTTGTTGAAAAGGTAGGCGGCTTCCAATCCTTTAATATCTGGAGTATTTGAAAAATATATGTGTTCCAATATGCCTCTCCATCTAAATACAAGGTAGAGAATTTAATCTCTTTTCCTCTGTCATAAGGTCGATTTGGAAGTATGTGCCCAACTTTTGAACCCATGCTTTAGCTATGCATGTGTTCAAACCATCAAAGGAAGGAATGGTTAGCTTCCCAAGATTTCTCATGAGATCCAAGTTCTACTAACCCCTATTGAGATATCTTGGTCTGTTCCTATATTTCATGGTATAATAGTCTGGTAATGACATGGATTCCTAGAACTCATCACCAAGAGCCTAGTACTCCCTCAAGTAATCACTAAAATATTCACCTTGCCTTGGCTGCTCTTAATTTCACGTGTACTGCTCCCCCAAGAACCGAGGAAAAATAGGTATAGGAATCACTCTATTGGTGGTCCTAGTCTGGTTTTATGCCGAGATATTATTTTTGTTTCCTTCTTCATGATTCTCGTTGTTCCCATTCGAGCTCCCTGCACCATTGTTACCCACATGGTTTTGATTTGATTGAGTGTTGGTAATTAACTTTTTCATGAGCCATACCAATTGTTATTGCCCCTTGATTAAATCATTTAGGATATGCATGGAACTGTCCTCAGGTCTCTCATTGTTGTCCCCCATGTCTTCATCTTTCTTTTCTTTTGTTTGGTCATCTTCTTCTTCTTCTGAGTGAAATACGTTTTATGATCCTCACTACCTTCTACTTTTGTAAGTGATATATTCCCTATCTTCACACCCCATGAAACAACAAACCCCCTCAGTTTTACTTATTTTTGCAGTGTAGGCATTGGATGTTATTAGATGTTTGATGATGTAAAATTTTTAAGAACAATTTGCAACCCCTCTTTGAAATATATTTGACAACCAATATATATATGACAACAAACTAAAATAGTAAATACTCATCCCAACTATGATTTACAATGAAGTACTAATACAAAAAACTCAAATATATTTATTGCATTAACTATTTGTAACAGATGACATACATTGAAAAACCCAACAAACAGTTCAGTAACAAAATATGAGGAACTTGATATATTTTTCTGTAGGATGTCTCTGCAATTACTAAGATGAATGTGCCTGCAAATGTCTGCCAAATATGTTCACATGTTCAACAAATAACACCCACAACATAATCTCACTTTGCTGCAAGAGAAACAACCTCATAAAATGGGGAATTTGTCCCACCCACCAGAAAATGGAAACCCAATACTGAATCTTGACTCCATCAACAAACAAGACGACCTTGGACAAGAAACTCAGCCCAAAAATCAATCAATATGACCCTGGAAACTAAACTTGGCTTCAAAAATAGTGAATTCATTCTCTTTATCTAGAAAACTCATCCAACAATGAAGAAGTCACCCCCACAACCAACAAATCGACCCAACAATAACAAACTCGACCACAATGAAGAGAAACGACCCATCAATATGAGAACTTAGACTGGATTTGAGATAACTTCTCCCAACCAAGGAAATTATCTACAATAGGTGTAATTTTGGTCCTCCAAGGAAGGTAGAGCCATCCCAATGAAGAACTCGACCCCTCTGCAAAGAAACTCACAATCCAACTGAATAACTCAGCCCAAACTTAAGAAATGTAGCCACAACACACAAAACACAACCACAAACTTAGAAAATTCAGTTGTCAAATGATAAACTCTGTCCCAATGAAGCACATTGAAAATATCTAAGTGATCTTCTCTCCATGACTAACTAGGGTGGATGGTCTCACCACCGAAACCAATCTTTCTGTCTTGGGACTTTTGTCCCAAGAGCCAAAAGCCATAAGCGCTCCTCAAATTCATTTTTAGAAAATTGCAATGCATAACGAGAGAGAGTTCCCTCATTCCTCTTTTAATTCATCATTCACCCTTTTTCTGACCCTTTTACCCTTTTAATAAATTAAAGTGACTTTATAATCTCAAAGTCACTTAAAACACCTTTTCACTTAATTACTCAATGCCACTTTTAAAAAGATTGTTTTTTCTCCTCAATGACATCAAATAATTAATTAATCCACTTTTCTTCTACTAACTATAGCCTATGGGAATTACTTAGGTTATTACATAAATCTCTTGAAGTGATCATTTGGAAAGGGACATTACATTGACACTACAAAAAATCTATGGTTGGTTGGGTGCGACATCCAAAACTATAAAACATAGGCTAGCTTAGGCAAAAACAAATTGCACAAATACAACCTGAAGCTAAGAGTCCATAGTCCAAAAGGTCATAATAACAACTACAAAGAAAGAATCAAAACTTGACCATTGATAACCTAAGAAGCAATCATGCTACTGTTGCAAGGTAATTGGTCATAATTGTGTAGGGTAGGGCCCCAACTAGTAACTAGGTGATTGACATATATTGATGGAACAAGATCCTAATGATTGGTGGGAGGATAAAGAGGATTCAATCCTTTAGATATGTCCAAGGTTAGTGTCGGGTATTATTTATCATTGTAGGGTAGTGCTAGAGGGAATTCCTCTCACTCTCACCTCTCTCACATACTTGTCTCATTACATGGTGAAGGAGCCTCCTTTCACCTCTATGGGAACTTGTTGAAATGGGACGAGAGAAGACAAATGGATCCTTTCTCATAGTGTAAGGGGATCCACTATATATATATATGATGTTCCATCTCCATCCTTAACTTCCACAGCTACATTGTGATATGATCAAACATGTTGGAACAAGGTAGTGTGTTGTTGTTTGATGAAAAACTTATTGATAGGGTTTTCAAATTAAAAGAAACACCATTACATCTTCCTAGATCTAGTAAATAATTTTGACTCTAACAAGAACCCATATAGAATGGAACTCAATGGCCCAAGACAGTCAATTGCTAACATGGAAACTATCCAAGATATTACAGTGGGGAGGTATAATTAACATACAGATCCAATTCAAGCCCACATAGACTTGGCTATGGGACAATAAGAGAACATAAATTTCTTTAGAGTCTCTACTTTCCCACACTTAGGATATCATGAGTTTTTTATACCTAGGAATGACAATAGTTTATCCATTAGAATACCTCTCATAGCTAAAAAATAGGGAAAGAAGGCCTTCTTGGGTTCCAAGAGAAGTTTTCATAGGCTACAAAGTTGAACAACCAATTCTATTGCACGAACTTCATGCACTAGAGTTTGTTGAGTTGACCCTCTAAATGGGCTTGGAACAGAGCCACCTGTAGCCCAAGGTAGGATTGTATTTAGTAAATGTTGTGGATTTTCGCCATTTCTAGTACAACCACAAATATTGATGTGCTACAAAACTAATATCAAGGGTAAGAACATCTAGACTGAGCCTTTGGATTTTGTCTAGAATGAATTTATTAGTACTAGAGAAGATAAAAGAAAATTAAAAAAAAATGAGATTAGCCCAAGGAAACTAGTTACATGTTAGGATGTCAAGTAGATCATTGGTAGCTTGTATGAATTTTTGAAAATCCTCGGGGATGAGAACCAGGATGCAGATTCCACTAATGTTTTTCCTTCAACTTCACAATAGTATACCTCCATAAGCAATGACCATTAAAAGAAAGGTTGGACCAAAGAGAAAACTCTCTCTAGAATAAATACACCTTAACAACCTCACAACCATTCCACACACTTTGCACGATAAAAGTAATAGTAACGTTGACATGAGTTGGGTTGATGAAAAGGGATTGAAGAGAAATTCCCTACCAATTCCACTTCTTGAGCAATAGGCCTTGGATGATCTTATCACTAGGAAGACTTTCCAAGATTAATTTCCTATCACCTCAAACCACCAATTTTGAACATAAATCTAGGGATTGGATGAAAATTTTGAACATGCCCAACCCAACTTCAAACTCCCTCGGAAATTACAATACAAAAAATATCCTAGTTGATTTTATGGAAACCCTTTATTTTGTGAATCTTTGGGCATGAAAAATCTCCTAGGGCCTTTTCAATCTTTGCATATGTAGTGTTAAATGAAATGATATGATATCACCCGAAGGGGGGCATATATTGTTAAACCTATGCCTATACTAAATCAGTATAATATACTTTTTACTTTAATTGAGCATTCATCAATCATCATTAATATTAAACAGTAAATGATGTAAACTCAAATCACCGTACACGGAGTTTAATGTGGAAACCCTTGCGGGAGAAAACCACAAAAAAATGTCTTGATAAATGTTTGTAGGCACCAACCTATTGTTCCAAATCATGAAGGAACCAACCTATTGGAGACACCAATCTCCTAAATTGGGCACCAACTCAACAAGATATTGTGTAAGCACCAACCTACTGGAGACACCAATCTCCTCAGTTGAGCATGAACTCAGTAAGACCTGTATAGGTACCAACCTAATATATCCATACAAATAGTAATTCACCTTCATGCTTCATACTTCATACATTTCATAGCATCATCATACCCTTAACTTTCATGCTCCAACACCTCTCTTTACTTCATACACCAGACACATATTCAAACCCTAGTTAGATTTAGCCTTCATGCCCTGGAAAACCTTGTAGCATCATTCCTAGAATACAATCCCATACTGCAGAATCACAACCTCAAAGCAACACACTTTGTAGCATAATAGACCTTAGTCCTTCATAGCACACCCTTAAAACTAAAAAAACTCCTTGTGCACCTTCAAACCGCAAAAAGACTCCCCAACTCCTCTTGCACACCTCATATCTCTTTTGTGCACCTTAGAATTGATCTTCCTACTTGGATGCTCTTCAAATGCGCATATCTATCCTACATTTATAGTGTTTATGTGCACACTTTTAAGGCCGAATTGTAAAGATCAACTACGTTGACCTGAACTTTCTAGCTGGGTTGTTGAACAAAAAATTTCATATCTCCTTATTCCTGAGGAGTTAGAGGGAGTTCCATATACTATTGGAAAGGTCTCGAAATAATATTTCCAACCATATAATCTATGCTCCCATTTGAGCTAGGTATTTAGAGTAAAAATTCCTTCAAATATAGGGCATCCAAAATGAGCATAAAAAATCCAAAAACAATTTCCAGCAATCACCATCTTGCAATCTTTATCTTGGACATCTGTAGGATCCCCCCGTCTTTGACATCAATGACAACAATAATTCCAACATATATGAGGGTAAATGTATATGTAATAGGGGTCAAGCTAAAAAAGGGCCCACATGTGAATTGAATGAGGATACACATATATATAGAGCTCAACATAGTCATTATGGAGATATGAACATATGGACATGTGATTTAGATATGTGAATGTGTTGGGGTACTTATATGAGGCTTTCCTATTCTTTAAGGAGTTATTGTGTAACTCATCTCTATTATCTCTTTGGGAGTTGTGATCCATGCTCATGTTTGGTGTAGATAGTGTGTGCTCTGGGTTATTATGATATCTTAAGAATTTGGTACATAACATTTAGTATCAAAGTGGAAAATCCTTACATTTGGCTCCTTCAAATGAGACATCTTACCATTTTCATTCAAAAAATTTCTTGGGAATATTTTTTGTGAGTGAGAATTTTCGGGGTGGATAGAAGACATAGCTAAGAAGTTGAATAGGTTTAACTTTTGTTGTATGTGCTATACATACAAGAAATACTCAAATAGTTGCAAGTTTAACCTAAAGAATTAGGACTGGATTTTCAATTAGAAGGAAAATATAGGTGTTAGGGAAACATTTAGGACTATAGATTGATGCTAGGAGGAATGTAACACCCTATCTTCCCCAGTCTGTAAATATAACTATATTGGCCAGGAACTATGGGAAACTCGAAGGTGTGAATGTTTGATTTGATGGACCTTTGTATAAAAGGTTGATGAATGTAAATTATGTTATGAATATGTGTTGCATGACTATTAGGAAGGGGATGTGCTAAAAGAGACCATGATGGCTAATGAAAAAGTGGTGGAAGGGACCCAGAACAATTGTGTTAAATTCCACCAAACCAATACCTTATTGTTTTTTACTTGCTCAAGACCAAAACAACTCTCTATTTTTGTCGGGATGGTAGGTGGGGAGGCTCCTCAAGAGTTAATGAGGGGATGGGGCAGACCACCCATTCGTAAAAGCTCTTAGACCTAACAGTGGACGGGAAAAACAAATTCACACCACATGAAATCTTTCATGGGGATGCAAGAAAGAAAGCGTGGGTGTGGGCAGAGGGGAAGAGGAGGATATTGCAGAGGATAACCTCACCTCCCAGATCAAGACAAGAGAAGGAGAGTAACCTTTGTCCTTGTGTATTTTTTGTATCGGGATAAGGAGAGTAACCTTTGTCCCTAACTTCTGTTGAGATGGAAGTAAGAGATTGAATCTCAGAGCATCGTGGTCTAAGCTCCGGGGTGTCCAGTGATAAATCCGTTGGGAGTGACTGAGAATATGGTTGGGTTGAAACGAGCACCCCTCTCAGCAGTTGCATCACGCCTTGTGGTTTTAATAAGTGTTTTATGTCTTGTATTTTGAATTTAATCTCAGAGCATCGCTTGTAGAAGTCCCGAAGTCCCGAAATGTGAAACGCCTTTTTTTAGGTGTGCAGTCACAACATGTGGTCACATAGGTGAATCTCACACCTTGGGAATGTTCGCGTTGATGGGGTTTCAATAGGGCCCGTGGATCAGATATTGACATTTCAGTAGGAAATTGAAGAGCTAATCCAACTCTTTGAATGAGAAATTTTATTTAGTTCTTGCTCTAAGCGTGGAGGTGTTACAAGGAACAACAAGATCTAAATGTGTATCAAGTGCAAACTTAGTGTGCTACTTCCTTAGTGGTCACAATTTTGGTGAATAAAAATCCTATAAATGGTTATGATATGGTGGTTGGGTGCATATAAATAAAAATTGTACTTCAATGTTCCTATGCGAGTGTGTTGCATTCTTTGCAAGCACAATATGCATGATACAAAGGATTGTTTGGTCATTAAAACACACCCTTGAAGACATGTTAGCTAATCTAAGTAATAGAATATAGAGAGTATTAGAAAGCCTTTTATCATAACTAGCTCCTACCCTAGTTCCTAGTGTAGTGTACCCTTTTGCTTACCCAGAGCTTAATAACGCTCTATGTAACATTCTGTACACACACTTTTACATAATACGTACAGACATTATATAATCACATGCATTCAAGTAAAGAAATGCATTTAACTCAGAGTAAAACATATAATTTACTGCTACGATTAAACAATCCATAGAATTTAACAGTAATTCATATACACAGTGGAAATCATGATAATTTATGTAGCACAGTCATGAAAAATGTGATAAGAACACAGTTATATACTTATCTTGTAACAGTGGTGAAATCCACCAACCAAGTGCAGGCCTTCCACGATCCTCCCAGCCTTAGACCACACTGCTCGTCATCTCAACAGTGGGTCACCCCTGAGCTGGGACTGAGCTCCACCCCAGGGCAAGGAATCCTAGGCTAGGCTGAGGTTACAGGGAAAACAACATAGATATACCTGGAAGGATTCTTCCCAAAGATGCCATCTTACGCCCACTACTACCAGACTCTCATTCCCCACATGCCTGTTCCGCCCGGGAGTATACACCTTCACATGCACAGTCCATCAGTGCTAACCTCCCTCTCTGGGTCTCGGCAATAGGCCAGATCAGGAAGTCTCAGAGCCCGTAGCTGGTGCTGGGCACTCTCTGGAAGGAACCACTTCCCAGCAAACTCTTTCACCTGGAAAGAGTTGCTCACAGGCCTGACAACCCGCCTCTTCCAACCACAGTCGCCTCCCTCACCAGAAGAGAGGTCATACACAATCTCAGCACAAAGCTTACTCTGGCCAGTATGCCACGCACAGTCCAGTACTGCGTGGCTGCAACAACCAATTGGGAAAAATAGACACGCGCTTCCCAAACAGGTCCAGTAATCACGGGATAGTCTCACGGTCTTGGTTTCGGGATTGTACCAGGGTATTCTTGCAGAGATCTAGATGGGTTCACGCTCGGTCGGTCGGGTAGAATGGAGACGCCCCCCCCTCACATGGTTCATCTCGACTATTATATTTGCATGCACCAGGGTTGACACTTGTCACCCTGGGAAATGCATGCGTTCCCACTACATGCATCCCTTTTGCATGTTTTCCCCTTGCCAGGAACTTAGGATAAAATAAAATACACATATCTTTTTGGAAATAATATTAAAATATTATACCCAGGCTTAAGCCCCCTAGGCTTAGCCCCTAGGCTCAACACTTAGCCCCTTTTTCCCACCTTCCACCCCCTAATCCCTTTCCCATTCTGTGGACGCTCAGTCCCCCTTCACTCATTCATCGTGTTCGGATTGCACCTGGCAGTGTTTATATTTTATTGATCATTCTACATAC
This sequence comes from Picea engelmannii, assembly GCA_009831015.1. Lineage (NCBI taxonomy): Eukaryota > Viridiplantae > Streptophyta > Pinopsida > Pinales > Pinaceae > Picea > Picea engelmannii. The sequence goes on from ML781825.1 coordinate 63,318, forward strand.
ATACAAGTACAACACCAAGCTCCTGGCCTTCAACACTTAGGCTCCCTGGCCTAACAAACACATAAGCCTACCAGCTTATACAAAACTTGTCTCACCAGCTTATAGAACATGATTTACAATTCATTTCATATATCATGATTTGCAACGGGGCTCGGCCTTGGGGACACTACAATCCCCCTCCCCTTATTTTTGCACTGTCCTCAGTGCAACTTACACTGCCTCTGCAAGTCTTTCAAAATTTTCAAAAAGATGCGGGTACTCTGCCCGCATAACTTCTTCATGCTCCCATGTCGCGTTCTCAGGACCGTACCAGGTCCACTGGACCTTTACAAGCTCTATAGCTCGATTCCGTAGTTATTTGCTTTTCCTGTCCAATATGCGCACAGGATGCACTTGCAGGACACCTTCTGGTTCCACCTGGATCACAGTCCAATCGATAACATGATTAACATTAGGTACATATTTCTTAAGTAGTGAAACATGAAACACATTATGTACAGTCATAGATGCAGGTAATGCAAGCATGTATGCAACTGGCCCAATCCTTTCCAGGATCTCAAATGGCCCACAAAATCTTGCTGACAACTTGGTGCAACTTCCCAGCTTCATGGAACTCCTGTTAGTTTTTACTTTCAGGAAAACATGGTCACCCACTTTGAATTCTCTATGGGTTCTGTTACTATCCGCGTAACTTTTCTGCCTATCCTGGGCAGCTTTCAGATTCTGTTTGATTTTTATCATTTGATCTTCCATCTCTTTGAGTAGTTCAGGTCCAACTACTACTCTGTCAGCTGGATTATCCCAGCTTACTGGGGTGTTTCACTTTCTTCCATAAAGTGCTTCGAATGGGATCAACTTCAATGATGCATGGTACCCATTATTGTAGGCGAATTCTACCAAATGCAGGTAGTCTTCCCACCTTGATGGTTTATCCATCACATACATTCTCAACATGTCTTCGATTACTTTGTTTACTCTCTCTATCTATCCATCAGACTCGGGATGATATGCTTTACTAAAGTTCAGATTCGTTTTGAATCCTTTGAATAGTCCTTTCCAGAAATTCGAAGTAAATTTCAGGTCCCTATCAGACACAATTGTCTTAGGAATTCCATGCAAGCGTGCAACTTCTTTTAAAAAGATATCAGCAACATCAGGTGCCCTGTGGGTGGTTTTCAGTGGAATAAAATGGGCAGCTTTAGTAAGCTTGTCCACCACCACCATGATCGAATCATGCTGCTTGCTTGTTCTAGGTAGTCCGGTGATAAAATCCATTGTTACCACGTCCCATTTCCATTCAGGAATAGGTAAAGGCTGCAACAACCCTGCTGGGTGTCTATGCTCAGCCTTAACCTTTTGGCACTCCATACATCTGGCGATGTATTCAGCAATTTCTTTCTTCAANGCTGCAACAACCCTGCTGGGTGTCTATGCTCAGCCTTAACCTTTTGGCACTCCATACATCTGGCGATGTATTCAGCAATTTCTTTCTTCAAACCCGGCCAAAAATAATGGCTTTTGACTGCTGCCACAGTCTTTTGATATCCATGATGTCCAACATAAGTCACATTATGCATCTCTTTTAGAATTGTCAGTTTCAATTCTCGGACATTAGGTACATACACTCTGTTTTTATACAAAAGTAAACCATTAGTTCCCAAGGTGTAACTTTCCTTGGTCTGTGGTCTCTCACACTGCTGTAGCTTTACTACAAGACTTTTGTACTGCAAATCAACATTTGCAGCTTCCAAAATTATGTCTTTCACCTCAGTTTTGTACATGATAATGGTTGTAGCATGTAATTCGTGCACTTTTCTGCTGAGTGCATCAACCACGTTATTTTCTTTCCTTTTGATATGCTTGATATCAAAGTCATATTTGTACAGAAACTCCAGCCATCTGATTTGCCTCGCATTTAAGGTCGGTTGATCAAATAAATACTTCAACCCATTCTGGTTTGTTCTTAATTCAAATCTCCTTCACATGAGGTAATGTCTCCATTTCCTCAAGGCGTGGACGATTGCTGCCAGCTCTAAATCGTGAGTGGCATAATTCTTCTCATGTTCCTTCAACTTTCGGGACTCATAACAAATTACAAACCCCTCTTGGCTGAGAACTCCTCCCAACCCCTCCCTACATGCATCTGTGCACACTACATAATCCTTGTCTGGATCTGCAATCTTCAGGATTGGAGCACTGGTTAGCAGCTGCTTCAATCGCTGGAAGTTGCTCTCACATTCTTTAGTCCACTGGAACTTCTTCCCCTTCCTTTGTAAGGAAGTGATAGAATGGGATATCCTTGAGAATCCAGCTATAAACCTCCTATAGTAGCCTCCCAGACCCATAAAAGATCTAACTTTTGCCACATTCCTTGGCGCTGGCCATTCTCGAATGGTCTGTACCTTTTCAGGATCCACAACGATCCCTTCTTCAGATATTATATGTCCCAAGTAATGGATCTGCTTTTGGTAAAATGAGCACTTGCTCAGTTTTGCGTACAGCTGGTGTTCTCTCAACACCTGCAACACCATTCTAAGGTGTTGTTCATGTTCTTCCTCTGTCTTGGAATACACCAATATATCATCCAAGAAGACTATGACAAACTTGTCCAGATAATTTCTGAACACTCCATTCATTAAGCACATAAAGACAACAGGCGCGTTGGACAATCCAAGCGGCACCACTGTAAACTCATAATGACCGTACCTTGTTCTGAAGGCGGTCTTGCTGATGTCTTCATTCCTTATTCTCACTTGGTGATATCCTGATCAGAGATCTATTTTCGAAAATATTTTCGCATCCTTCAACTGATCAAAAAGATCATCAATCCTTGACAGAGGATACTTGTTCTTGACAGTGACCTTATTCAACTGCCGAAAGTCTATGCACAGCCTCAACGTCCCATATTTCTTCTTCACGAATAGGGATGGGGCTCCCCACGGTGACACACTGGGATGAATGTAACCCTTCTTTAGTATCTCTTCGAGCTGCAATTGCAACTCTTTCAGCTCTGGTGTACTCATTCTATAAGGAGCCTTCGAAATTGGAGCTGCTTCAGCATTAGATTTATAGAAAAATCGATGTCCCTCTTCGGAGGTAGTCCAGGCACCTCCTGAAATACGTCCTTAAATTCTTTGAGTACTCTGTGGTTTTCCAAATTCGAGACCACATCTTGGAATACTTCTTCCACCCGGGCTGCAAATAATT
>ML781825.1:76680-112552 GCA_009831015.1 Picea engelmannii
CCTTCAATGTCCTTAGCTTTCCCATTTGCGAGCCGCTTAACCCTGAACTCTATGTCATCTAAAGAAAAAACTTCTTCCTTTGTAGGGACAATAGGAATGGTGTCCATGGCATTAGGGAACTCGTAAAGACTTTTAAGGTAGGATTTCCAGTCCATGAAGGGAATTCTATTATTTTCTTTAGTATTGTGTTTTAGAATTTGGCTCCAGAACTTCTTAGGATCCAACTTGTATAGTTGTGAAAGTTGCTCTTGCCTTTTATTGATATATCATCTTTTTTTTCTTTTAATTAGGGCTTTGTACGTATTGATCTTATCGACTTTTAAGGGCTCATTAGAAGCATCCCTAATGGCTTTCCTAGCAATTTTACATTCTTTATCATACCAAGGGTTGGTTGTTCTATTATTCTTTTTATGGGACACCTCGAAAGAGAACTTGTTAATAGAAGTGGAGAGGGTAGTTGTAAAAATATGATAGAGTTCTTCAATGATGTCCTTATAAGTTAGGAGGTTTAATTTACAATTTAAATCCTTTAAGAAAATGTCAACTTTACTTTTGTCAAAGCCCAAATTCCTTTGCTTATTAGAATTCTCTTCAATTTACTATTTTTTTTTATGTTAATATAATTTATGTATATTTCGTTTTTCAAAGGAATTAACTAATATCTCTATTGATTTTTTTTTTTCAATTTCACTCATTTTCCTCATCAATTTCATAATTTCATAAGAGTTATAGTTAATTTTTCCTTTCTCCACATATCATAATTCATTTACTTATATTAGATGACTTTAATTTTTTTTTTCACTCATATCATAATTCATTTACTTATCATTACCATTAGATGACCTTGAATTTTTTTTGGAATTAGTTGAAAACAATTTTGAAGAAAAGGAGTTCTTGTTCTTACATGTGTACATACATATTATATATAATACATTTTATAGCGGATGTTCTATTTTGAAAATCACAAGTATTTTGATGTTTAATACCTAACTTTTATGGTTGTTTATCCATCTTTGTCATATAAAGATTTTCAAAACATTAAAAAAGAAAAATAGTATAAAACATTGTTGGTGAATTTTTTTATAAATAAATTTTGTAATAAAAAATAAAAAATTAATAATAAGTAATTACTTTTACTCACTTCACAACCAATTAATTATTCTATTCTTAAAAAACACAATATATTATGTTAGCATAAATTTATGATATATCAAATTTTTATATATTATTAATAAAAATTCTATTAATTAACTATAAAAATAACTTAGTAAAATAAAATACAGATTACGTTTAAATATTAAAAAATAAAATAAAATTTGTATAATAAATATCATGGAAAACAAAAACAAACTTAGGTGAAGCCAAAACAAGAGAATGTTATGTCCCCACAAGAGGAAAACCTATCATTTGTATTTTTGTCAAATATCAACATCAAAGTCACGAAAATCGTTGTTTATATCATAAATAAATGATACAAATTAGGTTGTCATTCTATTATACTTCCCATAGAGTGAATGGCTGCTTGTTTTATGATAAGATAGATACACATTGTTGGATTTAGCAATGATGTTTTGGGGAGTTGTAGAAGAATGGCGGTTTAGCCACTTGTCAGTCCTATGACATGCTGGTAGTTGCAATGATTGGTAGTTGGAACATAATGTGTAAAGGAAATGATGATGAGCAACTCAAAGTGAAGTGGAGTGTACTCACTTTGCACACTCTATGATGATTTAGCGTGTCATAGTACTCCCCTTCTTTGATTAATTATTGATGGAGGAATTTAGGTGTTTTTCATTGTTCATTACATGGGTTTGAATAGGGGGCATCATTAGGTTTATTCAAAGGTTTATGAAGTTAGAGAGTTGGATTATAATTTTTTCATTCTCAGATTTAGAAGTAGTAGAATAGATTTACAAATCACAAGATTTAGAATTGAAGTGTATTTTTATCTGGGTTAATAGTGACTTCTCATTTATTATAATTTTTCAAAAGAATATACAAAATTGTTAAAGCAAAAAATCCTTATTTTTATTGTTATTGGGTTTATTTTATTTATATAAGAAAGAGAAAGAGAGGTTACTCATTTTGATTCATTCACTTGGTCATCAAGTTTCCTTTTTCGTTTTTCAATTTTTTTTTGTTCAACTATCCTTTTGTGTCCCCTGTGTTTTCTCTCCTTTCTTGACTATTCAAACTTCTTGTACTTTTGTACCACCTAATAGTTTAATTTTTTTTTTGTTAATTCTAACTTCCTTTTATTTAATTATTCAAGTCTCTTTCTTGGTCATTCAATCATTTTTGTAGTTGTTGTAAGTTTCCTACAAGATAATGTATAAAACACGAACCATATGGTTCAATCATTAAATCAATAATTCCATTGAATTAATCCCCTTTTGGTATTTTGTTTGGTATTTTGAATTAAACTAGGTTGTAAAAGATTTTGGTCATTTTGCTAAGTTTGAGAGTAGGCTTAAAAGTGCACACAGTGGCTAGGTGTAGGAGTCTCGATTTGAGGATTGTAACCGATCTTAAAATCAAGACCCAATGACATATCAATTCTAAGAGGGAGGCCTTGATTTGAGAAATCAAGACTGATTGCAAAAATTGAGACAAGGTTACATTGGATTTCAAGGGAGAGGTCTCAATTTGGCAATTGGGGATGATTGAAAAATTGGGCCAAAGGCTTTGGAAAAAAGTTTGAAAGATAAGTTTCAAGTTTGGGGGAAGTGTTATGAGGGTTTGAGCAAGAATTTACAAGAGTTTGAACAAAATTTTTGAACAACTAGGTTGATGGTGAGGGGACCCCTATTTGGAAATCATGCAAGGTCATTAAATTGGGGCATAAAGGAAGCGAAATCGATGAAGAGAAGTCCCAATTTTGGACAATGGGGTCAATAATTAGGCTTAGAAAAGGTTTTGGTACGAGTTAGTCAATTTTGAACAAAACGAAAAGAATATTCAAACAAAAGTTAGAAAGAGCTCTAATAGAAGGAGGGAACAATTGAAGAGTTTGAAGAGATTGGAAGGAGGCTTTGAATAAAATACAAGAGAGAAAAGAGCTTATGGTAAAGGAGTCTGACTTTGAAATTGGGGTCTATTGGAAAATTTTGACCCTTTCTCACTATCTTTCGTAAATGGAAGGCTCGATTTAGAAAATCAAACTGATCAATGAATCGGACTAAGGTTGAAACACTTTGGTGAATGGAGATCCCAATTCAAAGGTTTTGGACCGATTAAGAATATGGCCTTCGAAGGTAAAGTCCAAATTTTCAAATAGAAGATGAAGAAAAACCCAAAATCATCGAATAGAAAGAATTTGTATAGTTCAAATGGTGATGGGCATGCTTGATTTGGAAATCAAAGTTGATCTCTAAATCAAGACAATGCTAAAAAAAGAAGGTGAGGAGAGATCTTGATTTTGAAGTCGGGACTAATTTGGAAAATTAATCAAGAAAGGTAATTTTGAATACAGAAGGACTTCAAATTTGGAAAGAAACAATTTTTCAAACCACTTTACAATTACTAGGGTCAAATTTACAAATACCACCATACAAATACATGTTGACCGATCCACAAAAGGGGATTTGATCTTATACAAGACCCGACTTGATCAATCCACAATTTTATCTATACAATAATGACTCAAATATAGGTAGAATATTCTTCGAAGTTACAACAATTCAACACTCCCCCTTAACAAGAAGGGTATTCTATTGACAACATTAATAAAAACTGACTAGAATCAATACATCATCAAGAGGAGGGGACATCGTCATCCGCATCGGGAACACTGTCGGTCATATCTATAGGTCATCAGAAGTTTTTATCATCATCAATTTCATCATCATTTGCATCATGGAGCTGAAGTAACATCATCATCATCAACAACATGAAGTTGGAACATCAACATCATCAACATCACGAAGCTGGAATAATAACATTAACAACATGAAGCTTGGAAAAACAACATCATCAACATCATGAATATGGAACATCAACATCTATATGGGGCAACAAAATGAGGCAGGTGCATCAACAACAACATATGTGGTACTCTAACAGATCATCCTTATCGGACCTTCAGAATCTGCCCAAGAATCATAATATTCCCTAGGATATAGAATCCTAACTGAGCTACCATGTGGGACTCTGACAAACCGTCCTTACCATAATTTTGGGATATGCCCAGGAATCATAAGATTCCCTAGGATATAAAATCCTAATTGAGCTACCACTACTGACCACAACTGGCATATACATGCATAACTGCTTTGATATACCTTCCTTACTGGACCTTCAGGATTTGCCCAGGGATGATCAGTCCCCTAGGATATAAAATCCTAACTGAGCTACTCAATGTTGGTCAGGATACCATAGTATCATCAACATCACTCCCCCTTTCGAGGAGGTCCTTTCGGACTACACCAATATTGTCTCGAAAGTACTCAAACTTCACATAAGACAAAGGATTAGTCAACACATCTGCAACTTGCTCATCTGTGCCAACATATTGGAGCTTTACAACTCCCTTCTGCACCATGTCATGAATGAGTGATACCTAATCTCAACGTGCTTCATCTTATCACAGAACATTGGGTTCTCTGTCATCTTTATTCAACTTTGGTTATCACATAGAATCATGGTAGCTTCCATCTCGAGATCGAATAAACCTGTCAACAACTTCCAAAGCCATATGGCTTCACAACTGGGGGGACATGCTGCAATGTACTTTGATTTTTACGTGCTGAGAACAATACTGGGCTGCTTCCTGCTTTTCCATGAAGTCATGGATGACCCTAAACTGAAACAGCATCCTGAAGTGATTTTTCTATCCGAAGAACTTCCAGCCTAATCTAAATTAGTATATCCATACAATTTGAAGTCATGATCTCCAATATAACAGAGACCATAATACAACGTACCATTAAGATATCTCATCACATGCTTTTCAGATACAAGGTGAACATGTTTGGGCTCCACCAGATATTGACTCAAGGTGTTCACAACAAATTATATATCTGGCCTGGTATTCGTCACGTACATCAACAAACCAATAATATGTCTGTATAGAGTAGCATCAACTAAATATGACGAAGTGTCAACCAGGAGCTTGAAATTCATCTCCATGGGTGTGGCCATGGCTCTACAGTCCATCATGTCAAATCTCTTCAAAATTTACGCAACATACTTTCCTTGATTAAGGAAAATCTCTTATGGGATTTTCCATACTTCAAGACCTAAGAAATAATGCATCGAGCCTAGGTCCTTCATTTCAAATTCAGAGGAAAGTTTCTTCTTACAATATGTGATGATTTTTTCTTCATCTGTCAAGAATATATCATCCACATATAGCAGCAATATAACTGGTCCATCATTCTTAATCTCTAAGTAAGTTTGGGATCAACTTTACTCTTCGTAAAGCCCAAGCTCATTAGAAAACTATCAATCATGCCATACCAAGCTCTTGGATCTTGCTTCAACTTGCAGACATGATTCTTCATGTCCCATACTTCGAATTTTCACATCACATTGTACCAACCCGGTACACTTTCTCAGCTGCAACTCAATCTGCATAATCATATGTTGGTTCTATGTGATTTTTGCAAATCATTATTTGTCTCATTGCCTGAGAGTATGTCCTCTACTTTTTCTGCAACTATTCCTTTTGGAACCAGGAATATGAACCTGTAGCTGCTCTAAAGCTGAGAATGACTGCTCCATTCCCACTATGGTTGTTGAACTCTGAGAGTACCTCATTTAACCTATCATGGAAACAACTTCATCTGAAACTGAGAGTGGTTGAATAACTGACACCGAGGGTAGATTATCCTCTTTCTTTGGAGGTAACTCAATATTATATTGTAGTCATGTCTCCATGGCCCAACTCATGTACTGCATGATCCAAAAATGAAGGTATTACTGATAAATCGCAAGTTAGTTTAATGTACTTTTTGCATCGGATCGTTAAGAATGCGAAATACATAAACTTGTTATCATGTTTGCGGAATATCAAATGCGACTTTTACTTGATGCTTATTAATGTGTAAAGAGATCAGCCATTAATATTCATGCTGCAAATGAAGAGAATAGAACAGCAAAACAAAAAGAGAAAGAGAGACAAGAGGTTGATAACGAAGTTCACCAATCGTTGGCTACGTCTCCGGGCCCGCTTCCAAGTGGAGGACCTCTTTATTGCTCTTTAAAATGCTCAAAGTTCTCTTACAATGCTCTTTGCTATTAAATTACATGTTTCATGTCTTCTGTACAAGACCTCCTTGCTCAGATTCATGCATGCACCATCAAAATCCTCTCAACAACATGAGAAAAATGCCTCTCAAAACATGAGAAAAGGCCAAAATTTACAAACTGCTCCTTCAAAACCCTGCATCAAAAAGTTCTCTTCCAAGCTTCAAAAAGCCCGGTTCTTATAGTTTTCAAGGCTCATATGAGGAATCCCAACTTCCCTCAATATATGGCCTCTTTCTGGGATCAAATCCCCCTTCAAATGGCCTAAAATCCTCAAAAAATCCATTTTCTGGGCATAATTCCAGTCAAAAATCACTTCTGTATAGTTAAAAACCCATTTTTTTCTAAACAATACACAGTAAGACCCCAAGACAGGGCACACGCCCCCTTTACCAGGTCACATGGGGCCACATGGCCAAGTGCCAGCGCTCCAAGTGCTATGCGCCAGCCCCCTTAATTGTTAGTTCCTGGTTTTGGGGCGCCTTCCATGGGATCTGGGCTAATCTGCCCTTGGGTGCGCCTAGAATTAGCCCTTGGACGTGCTCCTATAATGAAACCACATGCTGGGGCTTAGCCCTAGCCCCCTTGTGCCCGCTTTTGGATATTTGACCCCAAAACTATAGGAAAGTGGGTTTTTTTCATAAATTTGACTTTTGGCAGGTTGGTAATTGAACTTTTCCAAAGACTTGGAGCTAGCCACGGGTCAGAGGTTCGAATCCCATGGACCCCCAAATAATTTTTACATGCCAACCAGTAGTGAAGTGCCACGTGGATGCCCATGTCTAGGCCATGTGGCACTTATTCATTTGCCAGTTGACCATTGACTTTTGCCATAGAAGAATCTGATTGTCATGCGATATTTTTCACATCCGTAGTCTATTTTGAGGAAATGAATATATGGCCGGAATCAATGCGATGAGCCAGTCGCGATGGAGTTGGTTTCATCCAATTATGAGAACTTTGATTTTTGAGCATTTTCTGAGCCTGGGGAGCCTCCTGGATCATTCCTCCCCACTTTGGAAGCTTTTGGACCACCAAAAGTCTGCTTTTACTCAGGTAAGAAGTGAGGGTACTACCTCCCCACTTTGTCTTGTATCATCCATCCTCTCTGCTGGGATAATGATCACCTGACTAATCACAACAAACATGAAAACTGAGATAGCATTGTTTATCAAAGTAATCATGCCATCAACTGCACATTCATCTACATTGTTTGTCGTTGTTAGCAGCCATACACTATTGAATAGCAGCATACCAAATAACAATACTAAATGTGCTAATGAAACAACATGCTTCCTCTTTTGAACAGGAATAGTAATCAAATTATGCAGTTGAACCTCATGCTGTACCCCTGGTGACACTTCATGACTGTTTGAAACATATGGAATCATATCATGTTTAGCATCACTAACTTCATGTTTTATTATAGACATAAGTGTTAAAATTTTGCTTGCATTTACCATTCTTTTTAACTGCCCTGTAGCTGCAAAGGACCTGTCAGTTTTCATGCGATGAGCACGAACAATGTACTCCTTCCCATATTTCTTGAAGAAATACTTATTTTCCTCCCTGTAGAATATGGCTTTCCTATCATAAAGGTATGGGCTTCCCAATACAATTCCACATATGTCCAGTGACACTATATCAAGCTCTACTTCATCAACATAATTAGAAGTGATTGCAAACTTGATTTTACATTGCTTGGTTACTTGTAAATTGTTATCACCACATATCCATCCCAATGGATATGGTTTAGGATGTGACTTAGTTTCAAGTCCCAAGTTATTCACAACATCTTCACTGATTAGATTGGCTTGTGATCCACTGTCTACAAGAGTATCAACTTTAACATTATGTGTTATAACCCTTATGTGGAAAAATTCATTCCTTTTATACTCATCATTTACATCAACTGAACTAGAAGAGCTAAAACTTGCAACAAAATTTATACCTCAAATTCCCATAGCTACAACCTGTGTCTCATCACCGGAATTTGAGCCAAGATCCACTTGAATTGTCGCAGCTGTGGTATTCTTCCTTTTGTGGTTGGAAAACTTCTTTGGCTTCAAGTCAGGATGTAAGACCCAACAACGATCGTCATCATGGCCTACTTTCTTGCAATGCTTGCAAGTAGAATTCTCCTTTCTTGTTGTGGCTGTCTTCTTCTCTTTCCTTTTCCTTGCATCCTTTCTTTGCCAAGTATCTGTAGAAACATTATCACCAACATTCCCTTTACTTGATTCAATGTGAATGGCTTGTACACATACTTCATCAAAGTTAGAAGGATTTAACATAAGAATAGTGTGCTTAAGATAAGAATGTAAACCACCAATATATTTTAGGAGTATCTCTTGTGTATATAATGGAATACCCAAATTTAAAGATTTCTTACAAAATATCTGAGTATATTCTTGTACACTTTGACCTTTTGATTGCCTTAAACATTGCCAATTCATCATTTCTTGTTGCATGTAAGCTAAAGGGTAAAACTATTGTTTTAATGCAATAACAAAATCATTCCAGGAAGAGATTGTTTTACCACTTTTCTTAAGATCATCTCTAGTTTTTCTTTCCCACCATATGATACTTGTGCCTCCCAATTTGAGACTTTCTAGTTGGATCTTAGTTTCGTCATCAACAATACTTTGTATCCTACAATAGACTTCTAATTGTCTCACCCAATTATCTAGCTTTTCTGTATCTAATTCACCATCATAAGTGGGTAATTGAAACTTTACATCTAACTTTAATAACAACATATCAGAAGAATGATGAGTTTTTTGCTTATCCTTGGAGGAATGTACACTTGCTTCATTATTAGATGATGAGGATGAAGGAGAAGAAGGTTCTGAAGGTCCACCACCTCCAACTCCTCCTTCTGCTCTTACCGAAGATTCACCTTCTTCAACTTTTGGATTCCTTCGCTGACCTATTTCATGGTAAATATCCTCTACCATGGCTTGCATCAATTTAAAGGCCTCGAAGAAATCATCTTCAGATTTGAAGGGACCCAATTTCCGTGGCGAAGACATCTCTTGCTTATACGGTCGCCTTTGAATCTCTGTGTCAAGAGCCTCAAGTTTGCCTTCTCCTTGCTTGAGTTTTTCTCTCATGAGCATCCAATGCTTGCAATTCCTGTCAAACCTTCAAAACCAAATGCTCTGATACCATAAACTTGATCCAAAAACGAAGGTATTACTGATAAATCGCAAGTTAGTTTAATGTACTTTTTGCATCGGATCGTTAAGAATGCGAAATACATAAACTTGTTATCTTGTTTGCGGAAAAGAGGTTGGTAACAGAGTTCACCAATCATTGGCTACATCTCTTGGCCCGCTTCCAAGTGGAGGACCTCTTTATTACTCTTTAAAATGATCAAAGTTCTCTTACAATGATCTTTGTTGTTACATTACATGCTTCATGTCTTCTTTACAAGACCTCCTTGCTTAGATTCATGCATGCACCATCAAAATCCTCTCAACAACATGAGAAAAGCGCCTCTCAAAACATGAGAAAAGGCCAAAATTTACAAACTGCTCCTTCAAAACCCTGCATCAAAAAGTTATCTTCCAAGCTTCAAAAATCCTGGTTCTTATAGTTTTCAAGGCTCAGATGAGGAATCCTAGCTTCCCTCAATATCTGGCCTCTTTCTGGGACCAAATCCCCCTTCAAATGGCCTAAAATCCTCAAAACATCCATTTTCTAGGCATAATATCAGTCAAAAATCACTTCTGTATAGTTAAAAACCCATTTTTTCGAAAAAATACACAGTAAGCCCCCAAGATAGGGCACGCGCTCCCTTTACCAGGTCACATGGGGCCACATGGCCAAATGCCAGTGCTCCAAGTGCTATGCACCAGCCCCCTTAACTGTTAGCTCCTGGTTTTGGGGTGCCTTCCATGGGATCTGGGCTAATCTGCGCTTGGGTGCGCCTAGAATTAGCCCTTGGACACACTCATGTAATGAAACCACGTGCTGGGGCTTAGCCCTAGTCCCCTTGCACCCGCCTTTGGATATTTGACCCCAAAACTATAGGAAAGTGGGTTTTTTTCATAAATTTGACTTTTGGCAGGTTGGTAATTGAACTTTTCCAAAGACTTGGAGCTAGCCATGGGTCAGAGGTTTGAATCCCATGGACCCCCAAATAATTTTTACATGCCAAACAGTAGTGAAGTGCCACGTGACTGCCCATGTCTGGGCCATGTGGCACTTATTCATTTGCCAGTTGACCATTGACTTTTGCCATAGAAGAATCTGATTGTCGTGCGATATTTTTCACATCCAGAGTCAGTTTTGAGGAAATGAATATATGGCCAGAATCAATGTGATGAGCTAATCGCGATGGAATTGGTTTCATCCAATTCTAATAACTCTGATTTTTGAGCATTTTCTGACCCTGGGGAGCCTCCTGGATCACTGCACCAACTGGCACTGGAGATAACTCAATCTCAAAAACAAGGATTTTCATACCTGCTCCCTCTGAATATCACATTGTGTTGGCTTATTTTAATGAATCATGTTTGTTCTATATATACTTCTTGTAATTACTGGAGCAAGTGTCTCATCATAGTCTTCTCCCTCTTGCTAGGAGAATCCTCTGGACACAAATAAGACTTTGTACATCTTTATAGTGTTATATGCAACATGCTTGATATGTTATATCAATCTTGGAAGTCACCATTGAATTCCCTTCTGGTCTCAAGGAAAAATCCATATCCCAGTCCTTCTGACTGACTTCATCCTCTATTATTGAAACAAGGGAATCTTCTCAGAAGATTTCATGTCTCCTAGAGGTATCTGAAGCTACGATCTAGTATTATCAAATCATGGAATTTGTCTACCAGTCCTGGAAGATGTCTCTTTTTTCCATCTGATCCTTTCTGAGATCAGGCTTACTCTGAGTCTTGATTTCTTCCGAGTCTACAAAAAATTCACAGTCTCTAGTGGATATACTTAGTGTTGAATACCAAGCTTTAATATGAAAAGATGAGTCAGACTTCAAAAAAATTCTACTTCTTGTCAAGGTGGCTTCATTATCCATTGACCAAGTCTACTGTGAGTTCTATTCTAATGTTCGGTCATCTTTGGAGCCTTCATCTCCTCATGATGTTTCTCCATATGAGATGTCATGTATCTAGCAAAAGTAACTTCTTCTTCTTCTAAGTATATGGATGTATATGGTCATATATACAACTTGGATAGTGAGCTCCATGTCTTTTGTGAGTGGGGAATCCCTCTATAGACTAGCACTTAGGGTTTTATCATGCTTGCAGAAAAGACCTAAAGATTCCTACTTTCTACCGTCATCCCAGACCTAATCCCCATTATTTTTAAGAAAATACGTAGTTAAGAAGATCAAGTGAGCATGCCTTATTTCGGGCGTTTGATATCGATCCTTCTTCACGCTTGGTCGCTCTTTGACTGTAGCTCTCCTCCCAAGGATGACCTGCATTCACACAAGACAAACAAACAACTCCACATGCATTTGATCTATAGATTACTGGGTTAGAGATATAATCAACATGTACGCAATAAACCATGAAAACATCATATGGTAGGATGGGATAAGTACTTCTTTATTATTAACTTCACTAAAGAAACTTACAATGATGAAGCCAGCCACTGCTCCACAAACCTGGTCCTGGGCTCCTCTTCAACTGTCCTCCAACTTATTTTCTCTATACTTCTCTGTGCACAAGGATGGCTAAAGGTTGGTACAAAGGGAATGCTCAATCAGGTATAGTTTCTTTACTATGATTCTCCTCCTCCAAATGGGACCCGTAACCCTTCTTTTATAGGCTAGAAGAAGCTAGGTATTTGGTCGAATTTCCAGCCATGCATGGCCGAAAGGTTTAGTTAACTTACCCAAAGCTGTGTGTTCTTTCAACAAATTTCCTTTTTTCGTTCTTTTGTAGGTACACACGGGCTGTCTTGGGTCAGCTAGCATGTACATGCGTGCAGTAATGTAGCAGGGCACGTGGGCCTTTATAAAAGGGGTTTTTAAGAAGAGTTGTTCAACAGTGTTTTAGCAAAGAAGGAATCTAAGATGGCCTGATGCCAAGTAAGCATGTCTGGTGAAAATTAGGGTTATAACAGATGGCCCCTAATGTGTGAGGTCAAAAGAACATCTGATGGCCAAAATACATTAACAATCTTCACCAATGTGCCGAACAAGTGATCCTAGGGACTAAAAATCGAGAGGTGCCGTCTGTAAAATAATAATTGTCTCACCAAGGTGGGCATACCCATGCTCGAGATAAAATAAAATCATGGCTACCAATCAAATACACTGTAGATCCATGTCATATAACTATATAAAGTGTAGCCGCGAGCAATACACAATGGAGCTACATCTTGAAATCAAAAAGATATACGTGTAGAGTATCCATCTTCGTAGAAGCTGATAAGGCTTGATGGTTGGAGATGAGGTCCTCAGAGCTCAAGCAACAACTTCAAAATCTTCAAAACTTGGGTAGGAGTGTAATATGAGTCTACGACTTCACTACCCAGAGGTCTTTGATGGCTCATCGGTCATGGACTAAAGAATCTTGATGGTCAGACTGAAGGCTTCATTGATTTCGAAAAAAGACTTGATTGGACGTTTAGGATGGCGAGGTATGAGGGCAAGAGACAAATTGCAGAGGGGTCGACTCAGACTTGGTAAAAAATTCCCTTGGACAATAGCACGAAAAATGATGAGACTCAGGCAGCATGGCATTAACATAAGTTTATGAGGTAGGAGGAAACACAAACTCTCCATATGTTTGGAAGAATAACCAAATGGAGGAGGACACAACTCTATGTAGTGAGAACAAATTCCTAAGGTTGTATTAAATCCTAGAGTTTGACGAACAAATGAACATATGTGCTTTATCCAAGGGCGACTCATTATGCTGCCAATAAAGAAAATACTTTTCCCTTCCTCTTTTTGGGGTATATTTGATTTTTTTGTCTTTTTCAATAATTTTGGAAAAAGAATAAAAGAATGTTACGTTACAAAGGAGGAACGAGTGTTGCAAACAAACAAGTTTAGGGCGCAGGGAAAAGATTGATGTTCAAAGTAAGGATACTTGGGAAAAATCCTCCAGGGTCCAAAGGTGTTAAGACGCAGAGGCAAAGTGCTACAGGGCTTGCATATAAGGCATGCTTTAGATGGTTCAGTTGAGAGCAACATGGAGCCAGCATTAGGCCAAAAATGCGGGTATGCAAATGCAATTAATAAAACACACAATGGTAACGTCCTTCAATGTGAGTTTAACGAGCCCAAAGAAGGTAAGATCGACGTTTTTTCATATTTAGAGAGTTTGAAAAACATAAAAGGAGACTCCACTGGGGTACCTTTTTTGAAGGTAGTCTAGTCGGTTTGAAAAAGGGGTAAACTAGCACCGAAAAGACATCTATTCAAAACCATTTTAACGAGTGTGATACAGACAAGATCAATTGGCCATTTTTTCATTTTTAAGGAGTTTGAAAAAAACTTAACTATGGACTCCGTCAGGAATGTTCTTCTGGACCATTTTAACGAGTGTGAAAGAATAAGGTCACTCGACGATCTTTTCAATTTTAGGGATTCTGAAAAGAGCTTAACTATGGACTCTGTGGGGGTTCCTTTTTCGTACATTTAGTCCCATAGGCACGAAAAAGGGTTAAAATGATACCTGAGAATACTCTTCTAGAGAACTGAAGTTCCTTAGAGTATACCTTTGTTCGTACAGTTGACCGTCCGGATCAAAAAAGGGGTAAACTACCACCGGACATATGTGACTTTAAATTTCAGTTTAACGAGCGTGAAAGGCCATAATATCGCTCGGTAATATTTTCATGTTTAGAGGGTTTGAAAAGGGCTTAAAAGAATACCTGTTATGTTTTTTGGGAGTTCCGAGGGTGAGGTCAAGAGTGAAAATGAATCATGCAAATGAGGCTCAAACTCGTAATCAAGAAAAACAACAAGGACTCTCGAGTCTACATTCATTAGTGACAGCATGGACACCATAAGGCAAACATGATCTGCCTAGGGCATCCATGTTCCGGTAAGCTCTACCACCAAATTGCGTCACTTCTAAAGAAACAATGATGGTTCTGTGTCACAACCTGATGGGATCGATCCTATGGCAAAGGGATAAAGACAACGAGATACAAAAGTCGGGGTGGAAACCTAACCTACATGCTCAAGTTGATCATCTGAGGTTTTTCCCATGGACCATCAAAAGTGACCCAAAACTTCCAAAACATTGTCCTGATACCCGATCATACCCTTCCAACGCAACTCTTGAATCACTCTAAATGGTTTTCAGTTTAAATAAAATGATAAGGGGGGCCAAAAAAGTGACAAAAAGGGGCCAAAAAGTTTATAAATAGAAGCTGGCAGCTCATTATCACCATTGCTGATTTGGAAATTGTCTCTGGAGAAAAAAAACCCCTGTGATAAAAGTGGTGATTCCAGGAGCTACAGTGGACGAAACGACCATCCATCTAGACCAAGTAAGTATAAACTCTCTTCTCTTGCAATTTAAATCTTTATTTATTCTTTTGGTTTCAAGTTTTGGGGGGGTGTCGAAATTCAAAAGGTTGGCCCTAGGTCCACGCGGGTTGTCTTATGACAGGTTGCGTGTACACTCAGGCAGAGGAAAAACTGCATGCGTGTACACACAACTGTCATCATTACAACCCACGTGGACCCCTTTATTTAATGAAAAAAAATTAAAAAAACAAGGGTTAACCCTCCTGAACTTGGTGTTTTGTAAGATGTATGTTCACTAGAGGGAAAGAGAGTATGAGGTGATTAGTGAGTTGGTCAGGGAAGACCCCAATGTTGTTGTTGCCTTAATGCAGTGTGGGTTAATCAAGTTCTTCCTATGTCCTTTTATGTGGTCACAACCTATGCTATTGAATGTCTTGGTTGATTATTGGCATCCCGACGCAAAGGCCTTTATGTTAGAGGGGCAGTCACTGGTGCCTACTACAAAGGACATATATTTTTTGACTGGCCTCTCCAGGAGAGGGGAACCAGTCAATTTCCAGACATTTCCTTTGGGGCCTCATAAATATCGAAATTGATAGGACTTTATTGTGAGGATGGTACAGACCGATCGAGCTTATAGGTGCCCATAAGAAAGATCATAGACTTATCACTGCAGGCGATTGCGTTTCTTATTGGGTGGATGACTAGTTCTGCGACTCTACATCAGGCGTCCTGTGCACAGATGAACTGTGCACTCCAGTGCTTAAATGCCCAGATATTTGACTGGAGCACTACACTGCTAGATTGGATGAAGAGGCAGCTGACAGATTGCCGGTTGCGGACGCAGAGGAAATTCGGGTTCTTGATGATTCTATGCTCTTTCTTATTTGAAATAGTTCCGAGTTTCAGTCCTCGAGTGGTGGTACGAGGACATCAGGCCTCTCTTCCTGTGATTTGTAGATGGGCAGTGTTACTGCCACGATAGCGTGGTGGAAGGACCAATGAGTCCTTTGATGATGATATCTTTGCTTGGTTGTCGTGACAGATCCCAGTCATAGAGGATTACCCTTATGCTGGGATTGATTTCTCGAGAGATCCTGAGATACCAGTACCTCCTGCAAAGGAGCGAGGAGAGATGGGTAAGTTTGCATCGTTGTTTTTTTTTGTGAAACATATGTAATTTTTATGTTGTTGTTTTTTATATATCATTTTTTTTATACTAGAGTATTTGACAGAGATGTGTCTATTATGTGCAGATGTGGGACTAGTGTAACCCACGGATTATGCGAGGAGTAGGCGTCGTCCTCGGCTAGGGGCCGCACCTTCCACTGCAGGGGGACCAGCAGCAGCAGGATAACTTCTAGCCGATGAGGCTGAGAGGGTTTTGAGACGAGTCGAGTGAAACTTTACCTCGCTCACCCGCACAGTCCCTATGGGAGAGATTGATGATCTGCCACCATCTATGCAGCCTCATGTAGTGGGGGCACTATGAATGTGGGTCCGACTATTTCGGCGTTTGGAAAACACTGTTGATCATTACAACAAGGCTCACAGGCCCTGACCTTAGTTAGTCTAGACTTTTCACGTGCTGAGAGCACTACTTGTATATATTTTTTGAGGGCATAAGCCCCATGACTCGTTACTGGTCATACTTTTGAGGTGCTTGCGTCCACCTATGTACTCTGATGATTATGATATTATATATGGATTTTTATGTCTTTTTGTGTCTTATGGATCATATTTTCCTTTAAAAATGTATTTACATGTTTATGTGTATGTCTTTTTATATGTGTGCGAGATGCCAATCTAAAATTTGATTAGCTAGAGTATCTGTAATTTGGTTTAATCTCCTAGTAACATGAAAATATGTAATATAATCAAAGCATCGTTCGAAGAGATGTACCCTAAGGAATTGTTGGTGTAAAGTCGGATCATGAACACGGTAGACTCTATTTAACTGAGACACAACCAGCTAAGTGTCTAAATGGACCTGGAGATGAGAGATACCAAATGATAGGGTGTCACGAAGCAACTCAATAACTGCATTGTACTCGACGACATTGTTTGTGGTGTCACCTAAGCATATACCTCTGGAAGATAATAACTGGCCTCGAGGTGTAAAATTTACCCAAGCTACGGAGGCAAGCCTCTGAGTGTGCCGGATAGCACTGTCTGTGTACCCAATGAACACCTATGATTCGCTTGACATCTACCACAGTGACGAAAGATAACATCAAAAACGACACATCCATAATACTAAAAGAAACTAGAAAGTAATAGTACAAACACTATACATATGTTACAAAAAGTTACTCATGGTGACCTACCTATGAGTAATACTTTTTGAGGTAGAGCCCATTTCTAGGCTCTGCCAAAGCATTTCCCTCAAAGTCAACTAGACGATAAGCGCCCTTTTTTAGAACCTCTTTTATGATGAAAGGTCCGAACCACATGGGTTTGAATTTTCCTGCCCCCAGGGGGTCCTTATCTT
The DNA here is from genome assembly GCA_009831015.1 of Picea engelmannii. NCBI lineage: Eukaryota > Viridiplantae > Streptophyta > Pinopsida > Pinales > Pinaceae > Picea > Picea engelmannii. Next base: position 93,879 of record ML781825.1, read on the forward strand.
GGTCATAGACCAGGACAAGGTTGCCTTCAAAGAAAATTCGAGGACGAGCGAACCGATCATACTAACACTTGAATTTATGTTTGTGAGCCTCGTTGGCCAGGGCCACATCACGACGCTTCTCATTGAGCCGCTCAAGGTATAATAACCGTTCTTCAAGTGGAGAAGTGTTTGGAAATAACTGTATTTCCAACTTTAGGGACGGGATTTGACATTCGATAGGCAAGACTGCTTCCAGCCTGTAAACAAGTTGAAAATGTGAGAAACTGGTTGTAGTCTTAACAGACGTTTGGTAAGCCCATAATGTCGAGTATAACATCAAGTGCCAATTTGACTTGGCTGAGTTGATCATTCATTGTAGGATGGTCTTAAGAGATTTATTTACAGCTTCCACCTGACCATTTGCTTGGGGGTAGTAGGGTGACGAATGTTCTTGCCACAACCCAAGCTTTGATGTTAACTCGGTCATCATCTGGTTCTGAAAGTGACTTCCATGGTCAGTGACAATCTCTCTCGGGACGTCGAACCTTGCTATTATCCGGTTGAATAAAAAGAGAGCCGTAGTCTCTCCATCATCTTTAAACGTTGGCATAGCTTCAACCCACTTCGTGAAGTAGTATATGACTACAATGATATAACAATGCCCCCTTGCTAAAGGAGGGTTGCATGTAGTGTAATCAATCCCCCACTTGGTGAAGGGAACAACTATGATGACAGGAAACATGGGAGCGGGATGTGCCCTCATCTTCCAAGAGAAGATCTGACACAGGTGGCACTTCTTGACCGATTCGATACAATCTTTGATTAGTGCCGCCAGAAGTAACCTACTCATAAAATATTTTGGGTTGTTGCCAACCCAGACAAATGATCGCCACATGCTCTGGTATGGAAATCGTTAAGCACGATAATTGCTTCTTCGTGAGTGAGACATCAGCGCAGGATGTAGTCTACACCTCTTCGATACAACGTATCATCGAGTATGAGATAATTCTTGGCCTGATGGCGTATATGGTGATGCTCATCACGAGAAGCAGAGGTGGGGCACTTCAAAGTCTGGAGATAGATAAGTATATCTCCGTACCAGGGATCTGAAGATGTGATAAAAAACATATCTCCTCTGATAGGTGACTCTTCAGGCACGACATCACCTGACTCAACCAGAAGTTCCGAAATAAGTTCTGTGAAGACCAATGACTTTTTGGATTTTGCTGAAACAAAATCTAAGTCAAATTCCTAGAGGACGACTATCCATCTACTGATATTTCCGCTTATTACCCTTCATGTCAACATGTATTGAAATAGATTCACAACAGTAATGACGGTGGTCTTGCGAAACAAAACATAATGATGGAACCATTTAACAACATGGACTACTACCAACACAAGTTTTTCGATATGAGAATAATTGAGTTCCGGTTCGACTAGGCCTTGACTCAGGTAATAGATCACATATTCTGAGAACAAATCATCTTCCTAAAATAAGACCATGCCGATGGTTGACTCTGCTACAACTAGTTATAATAAGAAATCTTTGTTATAGTTAGGTGGCTGAAGCAGAGGGGCAGTTGTGAGGGCATGTTTCAACACTTTGAAAGAGCATTGAGCGGCATCGTCCCAATAAAAAGGAACATCTTTATTCAGTAAGCGCATAAAGCCTTTTGTGATCTCGACATAGTTAGAGATGAAATGCCTTAAAAATTCACCTTGCCCTGTAGACTGTGAAGTTGAAGGATTGTGCGCAGGGGAGGCAACTGAATTATTGCCTCAACCTTGAGAGGATCGACCATGATCCCTGTTGTTGACACTATGAAACCTAACAAACATCCTGATGTTACGCAAAAGCTGCACTTGTTTGTATTCAAGCGAATCCGGAAGTAGCGACATCGCTCAAAGATAAATCGGAGGTGTGTGGGATGATCCGTTCTCTTGCGAGATCAAGATGCTAAATCATCTAAATAGGCCTCGACTATATGCTTGAGATCATGGAAAGAAAAAGACATGGCCCACTGAAAGGTCGCTCCAGTGTTTTTGAGACCAAAGGGCATCTTACGATACACGAATGTACCCCATGGACAAATGAATTCCATTTTGTGCTGGTCTTCAGGTTTGATTTGTATTTGATTATATCCTGAAAAACCGTCCATGAAAGAGAAGGCCTTGCAACGTGCACATTCATCAATTATCTGGTCGATGAATGGTGTGGGAAAATTATCTTTTGGACAGGCCTTGTTCAAATCATGAAAGTCCATACATACATGAATCATGCCCTGTTTCTTATTGACCGGTACAGGATTTGATGCCCATTGGGTCAAATGGATAGAATAGATAAAACTGGCTTTTAGCAGTTTCTCAACTTCAACCTTAATGGCTGCTGCTTTCCTGGGATTAATTGGATGAAGCTTCTATCGAACAGGCTTGGCATCTGGATAAGTTGTGATTTCATGTTCGACTATTTTTGGATTGATGCCTGGCATTTCCTCGTAATACCAGGCAAAAACGTTGCGGAATTCTTTAAACAGATCTGTGTATATTTTAATCTCTCCGGGGGAAAAGTCAACTCCGACGAAAACATTCTCCACGACGTCAGGGGTTATATTTGTGATGGAGATCATCCTAGGGTTTTCCAGACTAGTCATTGCTTCAATTACTGCTTCATCGGAGGGCAATACTAAGTCTAACGAATCGATGTCAGTGAGAGAACCTTGAGCCCAAATAGGCTCTAAATTCAGATCTAACTCTTGTGCAGGAGCTGGATCTGTGTCGACCAAAGATTGTTGGACTAAAGAGTATGCTACTTCAGTTGCGGACAAGGGCATGGACATGCCCTGGTGCCCTTTCCCTTCCATCATGATCAATGGGGAAGGAAGTATCCATGGTTCATTGAAGTAAGTCATGGGAAACAACAAAAATTGGAAAATATAAACCTTATGGTGGTCGGATATGAACTTGACATCGCCTTGAAGGGGTGGGTAATCGAAGGTACCCATCATAGATGGGCACAAACCAAACCCTAAGTTGACTATGCCTGGTTGGGGATTATCAATCATTGGGACCACGGATACCCCCAATGATGGGTCAGGTCTAGAGAAAGACAATTGATTGATGGTCACAATCCGGTCCTCGTGTGGAAAAAACAAGACCTGGAAAAATGTAGCAACCACTACTTGCATGGAATAAGTCCAACTCCTTCCTAAAAAGAGATTGTAGTCGAGGGACGCGTCGACTACTTCTACCTCAATGCACATGGTCTTCCCTCCTAACTGCACGGGGAAAGAGGGAATGATACCATGTGGTCAGAACGAACGACCGTCGAAAGCAGTGAGAAGAGTAGGTGACAGAGACAAAACAGGCTGGCCAATGGCATTCCATCATGCCAATGACATAACGGATATCGAGGTGCCCTCATCAACCTCCGTGTGGAAAATATTCCGAGTAAAATTTTTTGTGGGATGAGCCACTACTATCTGAAATTCTACGTGGTAAGGCAGATGAGGTTTTAAGTCGATTGTATCCAGGATGATTGTACCCGGATTACAAGTCTCGGTAGATCCTAAAGCGGCTAACAACACTTTCCTCTAGGAAGGGAAGATTTGGAGGACCTCCAAAGCGGACATCACACAAGGGGTTTGAGACAAATCCTCCACCATATAATAGTTCTGGGCGGCCCTTGCATTTGGGTTGTGAGAATCTTTTTTGAGCGTGCCTTTTGGGATGTGTGTCATTGTTTCGCCCAAAGTCTTCTCGATCTGGAGAGGAAGAGATGGGAGTTTGGCTTCTTTTCCCTTCTCGGAAGTGCTTGGTCTACTGTAGTCATGCACTCTAGTCGATATAAAAGCATCACCCTTCATCATATACACATTCACAAATGCGGGATTGTTCGAAGATGGAGAGGGTCCTTGACTACTCCCTTCCGTGCTTGTAGAGGCTTGGGTTAGGTTTTTCCCATGTTGAAATGGATTGGTTAACATGGCAGGCTATTGCTGTGTCACATACTTTTGGGCCTCTCCAAGCTAAGGACATTGGTGGGTCGGGTGGTCTTTCGCACACAGGTTTCATGGATACTTCACCTTTCATTTCTCAATGTTTCCCCCGCCAGCATTATTAGTGGGTTTCGTATCCCCCTTACCCTTGTTTCATTGTATTTTCTTTCCTTCAGGCTGTTGGGCGGCCTCTGGATTTTTCGATTGCACTGTGTGTACATCCAATGTTTTAGTAGGGGGAGCAGCCAAAACAGTAGTTTGGCTGGCCGCTATGTGTTGTATAGACAATTGCTGCAATTGCTTCGTCAGTTGCTCAACGAGCTTTATTTGTTCTGAACCAGCAATACCATCAGCATGTGGTCCAACTCTCTGCCTGGTTTTATCAAGTATTGAGCATGGCGCATCTGGAAAGATCTCGTATAATAAACTAGATTGAGAATAGATTAGCTCAATATGTTGAGCTCTCATGATGGCATCTTCTTCGGAAAATACTCTCGACGTCGCGACATCTTTGGATAAATTTTGGACCAAAGACTTAAGGAACCACTCGAGCAGGAATGCTGGTGGGATTGGCACCTTAATTAAACTCTTCCAATGTCTCCATTCTCAGATGTGATCAGAGATATGGTCCGCTTTTGTCTGGGCGAAATTGGTCAGTAGTTCTGTGCCAACGTCGTATCGCACGGGTAATTGGAAATGGTTTAGGAAAGCCATTGCCAATTCATCGAAGGAAGAGTATCTTGAGTGGTTGAGCTCAATGTACCATTTCGCGACACTCCCTATGAGAGTACATTGAAACAATCACAACTGTACGGAGTCGTCTTTCAATGAGTTAGATGAGCACCAAAGATGGAAGGTGGTCACATGATCTCCTGGATCTTCGTTAGGCTTGGGTTCGAACTTTGGTATGTCCGAAGGAAAATTTGTCAGAATAGGGGGCCAACACAGATCATGACGTATAGGGTCATTCAACAACCTTGTCAAGTCTGGAAAATGAAAGGTTTCCAGGAAAGGTGGTTTGGGTTGTTGGTGATAACCATGGAAAAAGGGACCTGGAGTTTGACTGGCACTAGGTTGCCAGGAAAAGTTCGGCTGCTGGCCTGGGTTCTAGTAAAAACCATGGCCATGACCAGTGTACAGATTCTTCATGTGAGGAGACATCATCGAATGATTCCCAAAATAGAACGTAGACGGTTAGGCGTGCATTACATTCGAAGAAATTTGGGAAGGGTTTCCCCATGCTGATCCCATGGGGATAGGCATAGTACCTTGTCCGGGGTTCCATTGGTTGTGAAAAGAATTTCCCTAGATTGACATTCCTGATGAGGGAACTGATCCCTGCCAAGAATTCCAAGGCCCTGATGCAGAAGAAGTTCCTAGGTTTTCCCCCTGTGCATGAATAGTAACCTGCATAAGAAAAGGTTGTTCATAACCGGGATTGCCCCCAGTCGGGAAAGTAGATGATGAGAAAGAGTTTTTACCAAACACACCGAACAAAGAAAATGGTGTCGAACCTATCGACATATTATGCAAAGGTTTTCCTTGACTCCCTTCTCCAAATAAACTATGGTGTGTAGGTGGCCCAGCGGATTGCTAGTGGGTGCCACCGAGAGAAGGGGACGAAGGAGGTATATGACCTCCCCCGTAAGGGAAAGCGTTAAAAGGAGCTGAAGTGCCCCCCATGTGGCCTTGTAGAGGAGCGTTAGAGATCCCTACCCCCAGACCTAAAGTCTGTGAAGTGGAGTAGGAAAGTATAGAACTTGTACCTGAGCTAGGAATCCTGTATGAGAACGGAGGTCCTATTTCACTTAGTGTGAAAGGGGCTGTGGCCGCCACCATAGATGGGATCGGACCACTGTGCGAGGTAGAGGCCGTTGAGACCATGGTGGCTCAGACTGGTGATAGTGGGTTAGGAGGTGGAAACTCTCCTATGGTGACAACCGTAGTGGGAATTGAAGAATTCCTAGAAGGAGTGACATCATTTGTTTCCATTGCTGCATGCGACACTGTCTGGCACTCGTAAGGGTGAATCGGTATGATGATGGGTGTTGAAATATCAGTGGTTGGAGTGTCATATGGACCAAGAGATTTTACTCCAAAGTCTAAAATGGTCATTTCCTCCGGATGTTGGTCGGGTACAATTTCTTGTGACTCGGTCGCTTCAAAAGACCCTTGTTGGTCTAGCGTTCACCTTAGTGGTGGCAGAGGTGGATCTAGTGTAACCGGTGATAGGCCCAGAAGCCTTCGTGACCGGCAGAGCTCGTGATCCTCCACTGTGTGAGAATATCAAAGACACCCTATGGCTTTCTATTCTTTCAAAAAACAACACACACTAAAAAGGTCCCTCCAAGATAAAACAAGCAAACACTAAACTAATTGGAAGAACAGTTACAACAACCAACACTAGAGAAACTTACCGATGCAAGTGCAACTTGAACACGGAAGCACCCTCCAGGTATACTCTACAAAGCGTGGCCCGATGTCTGTCCTAGGTACCACGGTATACCCCCGCAGTCACCTGTGTATGTCTCTAAAAACATAGGCAACTAGGTTGCCAGCGCGCGAACAGTCACCAGGTGGGTACAATCAAAAGTCGGGTAGACCACAATGAGCAAGGTATCAAGCCCGAAACCTGTCAAGGGTATCAAAGGCAAGTGGTCTGGAAGACAACTGAGGACCTCGAATGGATTTGAGACCCACAAAGCTCCATGAAAAATGAAATCGATGGAATCCCAAGACAAGATCTCATGTTTAGCCCCTGTGTTAGAGGGGGGTCCCAGATAACTTTCACGATACTGGACCTTGACACTCCCTAACTCAGACTCCAATGTTTGGTTTAATGGCCTTGAAGAGTTTCCTCTCCAACCTAATTCAAGGCATTAACCCTAAACTAGTTGGTTGACCCTACAAACATAAAAAGTCTAATGAATTTTAGATTTAGCATTAATTTTTATGGCTTGTCTTAAGTCAAAGGTTATGAAAGTGAAACTAGTGATGTTTAAAAGATGAAAGAAAAATAAACAGAAATATGGAAACAAAATCCCTTCACTTAACTCAAATCTTAAACCACTTTTCAAACTTAAAAATTTTCTAAGATATTTGAACAGTAAACTCAAAGCATGATTTCACTCGACTACGAGCTACTTATTATCTAAGTAAACCGTCAAGAACTTATGAAAGCAAAGACTTTTCCCTAGTTACTAATGCAAAACAACACTATTTAACCAAACAAAAAAAACATAAAAGATTTTTTTATTTTTTATTTGAATGCTCACAAAGAAAAAAGGAAAAATGTCAACAGGTAAAAACCAAGAAAACTTCTGGCCAAAGCGCAGATCTCAAAGAGTCACTTTAAAAATCACACACAAGCAAATTAAAATTGGACTCTCACACTTGTCTAAAAACCGTATAAAAGAAAATTTTGAGGAAAACTTCTGAATGAAAAAGATAGCTATTGCTGTGATCAAACCTAAGTTATTGACCGCTATGATAGAGACCCAAAAACCTGAGAGGTATAACTCTTGTCAAAGGAAAAGATGACTGCCTCACCTTCAACAAAAATTTTCTCCACAAGTACATTTTTGACAGTTCAACAACAAGCGTGTGCACGCGAGCTGTGTAAAGTCAGAGCGTGTGTACACGTTTGCTGGCCTTATACAGGCCACATGTATCTCTGAAACTCTAAGACAAATGAAAGACCAAGCAATCTAGCCCAGGTAGATACCACTGGTACTGAGAACCAACATCTCTTCAAGACTCAGACACTTACTTTAACAGAAAAAAAAAAAAACAATTCAAGGAAAACTTCATAGAACAAACCAATCTGAGGTGAAACCTAAGCTATAGACTGCAAACAACAAAGACTAGAAAGAGTTCCAGAAAACCCCTGAGAAGGACTATTTCTGATGGGGGAGAGGATGACTGCCTGTCTAAAAGAAATTTTCTGGAATCATACACGCGACTGACACTTCCTTAGCTAGCGTGTACACGCGGGCTGTGAGAAGGTAGGGTGCAGGTACACGCATGCAGACCTTATACAGGCTGCGTGTACCTCTGTGGGTCTCGGGAAAAAAAAAAAAATGCAGTCAAGCAAAGAAACAAAGATAACTGGTATGGAAGACCAGAATCTCTGTTAGCTCAAACTTTTTGCAGAAACTTTAAAAACAAGGAATGAAACCAGTTTTTAAAAATACCCAAAAAATATTCCCAGAAACCCTAGAGATCCCCAGTATGGTCACCAATTCTATTATGAGTGGAAAATTCCTTTACGGACTAGCACTTAGGGTTTTATCATGCATGTAGAAAAGACCTAAAGATTCCTACTTTCTGTCGTCATCCCGGACCTAATCCCCATTATTCTTAAGCAAACACGTAGTTAAGAAGATCAAGTGAGCATACCTTATTTCAGGAATTTGATATCGATCCTTCTTCACACTTGGTCGCTCTTTGAATGAAACTCTCCTCCCAAGGCTAACTTGCATTCACACAAGACAAACAAAGAACTCCACATGCATTTGATCTATAGATTAATGGGTTAGAGATTTAATCAACATGTACGCAATAAACCATGAAAACCTCATATGGTGGGACAAGAAAAGTACTTCTTTATTATTAACTTCACTAAAGAAACTTACAATGTTGAAGCCGACCACTGCTCCACAAACCTGGTCCTGGGTTCCTCTTCAACTATCCTCCAACTTCTTTTCTCTATACTTCTCTTTGCACAAGGATGGCTAAAGGTTGGGACAAAGGGAATGCTCAATCGAGTATAGTTTCTTTACTATGATTCTCCTCCTCCAAATGGGATCCCTAACCCTTCTTTTATAGGCTAGAAAAAGCTAGGTATTTGGTTGAATTTCCGGCCATGCATGGACAAAAGGTTTAGTTAACTTACCCAAAGCTGTGTGTTCTTTCAACAACTTTCCTTTTTTCGTGCTTTTGTAGGTACACGCGGGCTATCTTGGGTCAGATAGCGTGTACATGCGTGCAGTAATGTAGCAGGGCATGCGGGCCTTTATAAAAGGGGTTTTTAAGAAGAGTTGTTTAACAGTGTTTTGGCAAAGAAGGAATCTAAGATGGCCTGATGCCAGGTAAGCATGTCTGGTGCAAATTAGGGTTATAACAATGTCTCATCTAATATATTGCATACTGTAATTGTCACTATATCTCCCTCAGGGTTATCACCTGTGACCTGCTTGAAACAAGAACAACAAGGGAGAAACAATAGACAAGAATAATACTCTTTATAATAATAAAACAATAGCAAGAACAATAGTCATAGTAGCTCCTTTAGAGCTATCACTTGTGACCTTCCTGAAACATGGGTAAAAAGTAAGAAATACAATAATAAGAAATGAGAGAAACACTCTTCTAGTGTTGTGATCAATCATTCCTCCATGGTAACCTAAAAAAAAAACAAAATGTTTCTCCTGGAGGAGATGACAGTTATATCTAGTAAATAATTACAATAAGCTTTTATCTCATATTTCTCACATGCTACCAAGTTTTATATAATAATTTTTTTTAAAGATTGCTATCAAATTTATAGTGTTTAGTAGTTATCAAACTTCATATGTGCAAATTTGAATCTTATTAGTTTAATTAATCAAACCTGGAATATGGAGTCTTGTCCTCAAGAATGAGTGTTTTTTTTTCTCTTTTGATTCTCCATTCAAAATGACAAGTATTTTTTTCAACTTGTCCTCTGTACCAAGACAATATGCTATATTGACATAAATTTGAATTAGGGAATAAACTCTATAATGTCAAATTTAATCAATCTTTAATTTTGACCAATGGTTAGTATGATAACTTCAACAGATCAAAATGCAACCTGGATATTCATAAGATCACAATAATGACATAACAAGTAGAGGCATATCAAAGTAATCAAAACAGGGGTGGAAAGTTCCTTTGAATGTGTTGGATCTAAGATCCTTCTGAATCTATGATTGTTTCTTAGACATAAGATCCTTTCTCCCACAAGTACCCTTTAAAATAATGATACATTTTGAACATATGTAAGTACATACCTCTAATAGTATCGACAGGTAGTGGCACCATCTGTCAGCAATGACAATAAATAACAAACCTTTAAAACTTCAAAGGTGCTGCAACTTGTAATTTAAAGGTAGTTGGAGATTTGCTAGGGTAAGTCACACAAGGAAAATAAAAATCAGTCTCAACACTTCACAAAAACTTTCACTGCAGCTGGTGATGAAAATGGCATAAAGGAACTGGCACTACAACCGCAACTGATACTACAACTGCAACTGATACTACAATTGCAACTGGTACTGCAACTGCAACAACAACTGCAACTTAGGGTTTGATGAGGAAACCCTAATTTTTCAAACTTCAAATATTAGAATTCTGATCCAGGAACTAGATGCGCCCTCCTAGGGAGTGCTCCTAGATGTGGTTACTTCCCCCAACGTCTTCCTTAAATAGCGAAAACGTCACACTTAGGGTTTATGCAGAAACCCTAATTTTGCAACAGCTGCAATACTGAGAACTGAACTTTGGAGAAGGTGTGATGAGTCTAGCCACTTCTTTATAAACTGTGAGTTGGTATCTTTCAGGCCTTCTCTGATACCATGTTGAAAAATTTCTTATACAACTAGCAGTTACAATTCTTCTTTAATATTATAATTATTTAGCACATTAGATGCATAAATAAGATCACTGAAAGAGAAGCAATCATAGAAACAATAGAGACATGCAGATTATCCTAGGAAACCCTCATGGGGGAGAAAACCTAGGAAACAATTCCTCAACATAGATAGACCAAGGACCGAACAAAATATCCTCCTCTACTCCTTCACTAGTAAGAGTAGCGCACCACTTAACCAAGAAATACCAAGACATAGATCAAGATTCCTCCTTGACCTCACCCCTAGTTGCAACAACTACTCCTCCAAGACATGCACACTTCTTCATAGTTGTAGAGCTAGTGTGATGAGTGTGTTCAAATGAGAGACCATCCTCACATATAAATACAAGTTGTGAGGTGGTGCTAGGGTTGCGACTCTTCACTTGGTGGAGCCAAATTTTCCTAGAAGTGGCTAAAACCACTTTATAATTACTAGGGGCCAACTTTACAAATACCACCATACAAATACATGTTGACCAATCCACAAAAGGGGATTTGATATTATACACGACCCAACTTGATCAATCCACAAAAGGGGATTTCATCTTTACAATAATGACTCAAAAATAGGTAGAATATTCTTCGAAGTTACAACAATTCAACAAAAAGGGGGGCTAATTTGAGAATCTATCCTGAATTAGGGATCAAAGGAGATGAGTTATAATAACAAAAGGTAGAAAATAGGATTGAAAGAGTTCAAGAAAAACAAACCTCTATCAAAATAAAGGATATCAAACTAAGGAAGAAAATGAAGAAAAGGTAAATTAGAGAAAAATTCGAAAAGTACCTCATTTCAATAAGGATTGAAATAAACCAAGTTGCAAGGAAATGGGAAGATGAGATAAGTATGAATCCTAGAAAGGAGAAAATTGAAAGTGGGGTCCCAATGTTTTCTTAAAACTTGGGCACTATTGAGGCCTCAACAAAAGGGAACACACTTGGCAAGGCCAAAATTTTTACTGCATTATGTTGTGTTATGAGCTTGAAATCTCAATAATCTTTCCTTGCCTACTCAAGGTGTCTATGTTGGACACAGTGATATGATATTGTCATTGATATAAAATAGGGTGCAAAAGAACATTAACTCAAATTTCAGAAGAGAGAACACATTGTAGAAACGCTATCGGGATTGGAATCCCCACAGTAAAATTCCAAAAGAATCGAGGAGGAATCATGTCCAATGATGTAGTTTTCAGGAAAAATCTATACCATCATATCAACTACTAAGAGTCATATACCGTCGATCATGGAAATGACACATGCATGTTCAACCAGACATTGACCACTTTGGATAATATTGACCGAAGGGAATTTGCATGAAGGATTTTTTTCCAAATCCGTAGTTCTTAAGTAAAAGTAAGCCGTTGGACTAAGGAGCACTTCGAGATTAATGATAATCGTCAGATCAGGGTTGCGTAGCACCAGTCAACATTGACATTGACCACTCCGACGAAAAGAAGCCAAGAATAGGTAAGTTCACCCGAAGGCCGGAGTGTTAAAGTCCTGAAGTGAATGAGATACATCTTATCTGGGCAATGCATAATGACCGTTGGATGAGGTTAGGCAGGTCCAATGGTGATCAAATTTGGCATTGACTACTTCAGGGAAAAAGGGTTCAGAACATATGAGTTCACCCAAAGGCTAGAGCTCTGAAGTCACAAAGTAAGACACATAGAACACACATTAAGAACCCACTTTATCATAGTCCACGTAAGCAAGACCATGTCAGCAGGGACATGTGGTGCAATCAGATAATGACAAGTGTCAAGGTCTAGTTGGCATTTTAGGTATGCGTAAGTCACAAATCTAAGTGACACGTGAAAACCACTTGGCCAATGCCACATCAATAGTGACATTAGCAAGATATGTCACTATGAGAGTATGTCCTTCGTGGATATCCAATTTATCCTACTAGCAACCACCCGAAGTGTTGAAGGCTGAAGTCATGAATTATGTTTGGCGATTGATCTAAGATCCCGTGGAATATTTCTTGACCGTCTGATCAAGTACAATGGAAGGATAGATAAAGCGTGAATCATGAATTAACATTAACCATTGATCTACTTTGGGAGAATTCTTGACCATTAATCAAGCATAGTGGAAGGATAGTGTAAACAGAGGTGTTAACTGACAGTAAGAGGTCACCACCATTCTATGACTTATTCGATAGGTAAAAATATGGAGGGATTGAACTACTTTAGAGTTCAAGTAGCCCGAAGTCCTGGAGTCACGAATAGTCGAATACCCGAAGAGCGGAAGCTCCTTTGTGCCTAAGCCCAAGGTCCTAGCTCCTGGACATGTGAAGGTTATTAAGCAGGGAAGTGTTGATATGCACTTCGGAGGAATTTGCTCTGGAAGAGTTGGAAGACTGCAAAGACCGGAGTCCTAAAAATGCCAAAGTTACGAAGTGAACGAGAACCTTTCATCGTGAAAATAAAACACAACCATCTGATATAATATACACACTTCGGTGAAATGAACTTCGGAAGGTTGAATGATTGCAAAGGATGGAAGTCCTGAAGGGAGAAGTTACGAAGTAATGACAATAGTCCATATCAACGTGCAATTAATACATGACCTTTGATCTTGATAAGTGATTAAGCACTCGTTTGGATTAGCGCTTGGTCACCACCTGTGGTCGTATGGAATAAAGGTCCCGAAGAGTTTCTGTGTGAAATTTAACACACAGAATGATAGATTTATCTTGGTCAAGAAGGAACATTAAACCAGATAGGATCTGGACTTTATCTTGATTTATCTTAAGTAACTCAATACATGCTATGCATTAGAGGCTAATAAAAAATCTTAGATCTGATCAATGAAAATTAAGAATGAAATAAAGAGGCATGGGATCGAGTTAAAAATGAAATCGATCCATATTAGTGATCGATTTATGAAAAACACTCTCGCTAATTTGAAAATCTTTTACGATAATGTTTGAATAATAATGAAGAAAAACAAACATCATTATTGTTAATCTAAATGAAGAGGTGTGATGGTCCAAACAAAGGGACACAATGCTTCATATCTCACACCAGTTGGTAGACTATATACGCAAGGAAGAATGGTGAAGAAGAAGTGTCTCCGTAGTCCAGATTAGAAGATCAAAATAGAAGCAAAGTCCAAAACGAAGAACTGGTGATTCTTATGAAGTGAGGGTGGAAGGGAGGAGCACAAAAGGATTTGTATCCTTTACTAAGTAAAGTGTAATTTATGTGAGTAGGTGCTTCCTATTATCTCTCTGTAAATTCCTAGTGGTTGTCGGGAGGTAGAAGAAATTTATCAGAGGTAACTTTATCCAACCACTTCGAAAATGGGATCTAGCCCTGCCAGTTTCAGAGAGGGATCTCTCTGTAAGATTTAACTTTGTTTCATGTTTAGATATTAGGCTAGTTAAATAAATAAGATTGTGTTGTTTGTTTTATAAAATGGCTGAAATATGCTTACGCATCCATTGGGCTATGGGGTCTGTTTTATAAAGTTTGAGACCAAAGAAACAAATTTTATAAGGTGTTTTCACAGGGAAAGATAATGCAACTGTTAGATCCTTTAGAATAAAATGATGGATTAGCAGAAAAGATGAGATAATTAGTTAAAATAAAGAATCATTTAAGAATTTATCTATCATAACATCAAAAGATAAACACTTCGATCTTTAAAAGCTAGAAATAGAGTATACAAAGATAATTTATGCACTTTAACTTCTCTTAAATGATCAGATGTAGAAAACATAAATGATTAGGAAGACAGAAAAAACCACTCAACGAAGAGGAGCCAACATCACCAACAGTTAACACGCATGAATCCTGTGAAATGCCCTTTTATTATTGGTAGATCTCTTGAGAAAAATTACAGTGCTTACATCTTGCTTGGGCGTAAAGATCAACCCTGACTACTTAAAAAATTGAAGTATTTATAAGAAAAATTACAAAGGCTCCTGTCATTAATGATCAGGACGTGTCAAAATCTAAAGCTAACTAACTAGATAACACAATACAAAATTGTAGGAACTGTTGATGATCTGTCAGATTCTTCATGCTGATTTTGGGGAAGGTTGTTGGGGAGTCATTCGCTTGACTTTGACTTCTCTGCATGCTGACTCGCTTTGTACACCTCATCCTTTATTTGATCAAAGCACACAGATCCTCCCATCTTTGCTGACTGGGAATGATGACTTCGATTAGTCTTTGGTACACTTCGTCCATTTCTGTGTATTTTGCGAAAGTTGTCTTGGTGATGAATATATAATTGATTTCATGTTGGATGCTGAGTTCGAGTTGCAGAGTCTCTAAAAATTATTTACCTGTTATGCTACCCTATATCCCTGAAAACTTGGAGTTGTCCTTTGCCACCATGGCAATCTTTTGCTTGTAGTCAAACTGAGTCATCTGTTTGTCATTTAAAGCCAACAAACCGGGAAGGCCTTTCTTTTGCAAAGCATCAATCTTGCTGAAGAATCTCTGAACTCTAATATCCATGTTCTGGGCTCTCTCTTCCAATTGCAACATTAATCCTCTTTTGGTCAAGACCTTATTAACTTCAAGGATAGTCTCAGTCCTATCCTCAATTTTTAGACTTTCGGGCTCATCCTTAGTCTTTGAATTTAGAAAATTTATGATTTCATTTGCTTATTTGGGCATTTCTCCCAACTCTCCCTTGATCCTATAGATAGCCTGCTTGCTCCTTAACACCAATTCGTGTTTCTGAAACATGATCTGCACGAGGGGATATATTTCTATCATGGATTTTGAGATATCCATCCAAATGTTCTCCTTGGCTTCTGCTAGTGTTCTGCTCACAACTGTTTGTTTTTGTAGCTGTTGTATCTCCTGCTTTAGTTTTTTTGATGCGTGCCTCTCAGTTTTATAGCTGGTCCGGAAAGAAAATTTAAGGTCCTGGAGATGCTCCATCTCTTGCTACAATTTTTTAATTTCTGCTCCTTGTAAAGTCATTTCCTTCATTGACTTTGCTAGAGTTTCAGATGTCTCTATAAATGTCACTGGGGCAGCTGATGGAACTTCTGCTATGGCATTTGCTGCTGCTGTCACCATGATAACTCATGTGAGGGGAACTACACTCAATGGGATGACCTCCATAGGCTTTGTCTGTTATTTTTCCTTTACTAGTTTTTCCATCTCTACTTCCATCTCTTTGATCTGTGCATTTTGCTCCATGATCAATTTTAGCATCTCCTATTTTTGACCCTCTGTCTCTTCCATCTCCGTGGTTTGTGAGTATTCAGTAGCTAATAGTTTTAATTGCTTCCTCAAGGAGGCTATGTCAACATTCTTTTTCTTCAACAACTCTTCAACTACTTTCACATTTGAGGGGTCATCCCCAATATTTAGTACCAATTCTTATAAAGACTTGATCCTGTTGTCTTTTGCAAAGGAAGACACTTTCTCAAGATTTGATTGAGTATGAAATTTGTTCAGAGAAACCTGTAATTTTGCAGTGGTTGTGGAAGTGTTTGCCAATGTTGAGAAAACCATTTCTCCAGTCTGTCTGTGAAAATCCATCTGATTAGCTGGATGTACTTGCTTGGCATCGAACTCAAGTGTTGACCTTTTGTAATCGGTGATTTCCTTTGGATGGGGCACTTGTTCCTATAGGAAATCCATGTGCATTCTCCCCTTTTCTATATCAAAAGCAGAGAGAAACCTATGCTGTGATGTTGATGTCTGTTTCGAGAATTGAGCATAGGTGTTATTGGTCAACATCTCGTTCTTCTTCTTGATTAAATCATATTTCTCAAAGATACTTAGTTTTGCAGACCCTTGTGATGGATGGGTGGTCAAAGTGGTATCAATCTACTTTTTCGAAGAAGAATTGGACATCATCTGCTAATTACTTGAGAAAAATGGTGAGTGTTCTCCCTCGATTACTATGGTAGAATGGGTCTCTTCCTCTCCTGACCTGTTAGTTGTATGACTGGTCTTGGGCCTTTTCCTGTAAACCTGGAATTCCTCTACTGAGACTTCAGTAATTGGAAGAGGGGCATCCTTTCTGGGCCTTTTCTCCATTGGTACTTGTGGAGTAGTGGTCTGTGCCAAAATGGCTGGAGGAGATTGTTTTTCAATGTCTTCCAGAGTGTTCACCTCCCACTCTATTTGATTCATAAATTTCTCGATCTCTGGTTTAGGCACATGAGAATATGGGGAACTTTTATTCTTCAATCTCATTTCTGAAATGATCCCACATGGATCATAGTGCCAAGGGAAACTGATGCCAAACTTCATTTCCTTTAGTAGCTTGTTTGCCTCTTCCTCGACAGCTCGACTGTTACAGATAAAAGATCCTATTTGCCCTTTAATCCTCAACTGTTGTTTCTTCTTCAAAACTACGAAGTGTATGTCGTTTGAATTGATCATTTTCCTGATGTATTCTAAGGAGAATATCCTAACAGGTACATATCTGGGAAGATTATAAGGAGCCAACTCATATCCATAAATTATAATTTCCGTGTGATTTTGATACAGGTACCAGTCCCCAGTCTTGGTGAGGTTCGAGAGGTGTAAAATTATTTGAATCTCCTCATTTATCCTTAGTTCCTATCTACCACTGGGTGGTAAAAATGCTCAATGAATTGCTTGAAATTAAACTCTGTGGAGATTTTTCTCAGTAATGAAGTCCAAGAGATGATAGGCTGTGGTTTGTCGTCCTGGTCTAGTTTCTGCATGGGAAATAAGAACTTATCTTCTTGAAAGAACACGAACATGTAAGCCAGTATTGAAGAATACTGGAACATGCCTTCGGTGAGAAATTTGAACAGTTGCTCGTGAATGTTCTTGGCCAAGAAACTGTTGTATTCGAGTTGCATGGTGGAGATTTCCTCGGTGGAGAAGATAGATAGATAACCCAAGATTGGTTCATCTACCCATTCGTCCGAGAAGTGTCCAAGTAGGCTGCAAAGAGAAGAGATAATTTGATTTCCCTTTACAGAGAAAATCGATGACTGATACGGGGGATTTGATTTGGGTAATGGGGCACTCACAGGGAGGAAGAATTAAAAAATCTATTCTCTTTGGGGAAAAGACAATTTTTGATACATTTCCATTAGGATTTCAATGGTAAAAGGAGAGAAGGATTCAACTCTGGTTATTTGTAGCATCTTGTCAATGGCTTCAGGCATGACGGTGAACAGGGTATCTCCAGATGACGAAACGACGACTCTCTGATCGAGAAGGTAATGGGCCTGACACTTGAGGGATAATTCAAAGAAATTGTGAATTTGAGGAAACAGATACAGTGGGAGATTGGAGTCCTAGAGTCCAATCTCATCACTTTGATCTAGGAAGGTGTCCCTAGACCATGAATGCAATTCGGAAAAATTGAATTCAGATCTGGTATTTGATATTAGGTAGTATTTGTCAGCTAGCGGGATCCGGTCGAGATCGACAGGAGGTGGGAGGAATGGATTTTCCTCGAACTATGATTTATTAGGTATTGGCACCATCAATTCAAATGGTACATGCAAACTGAAACAAAAAACGTTAGTGGGTGATTGGATTTATCTCAGTTACTGGCTGAAAATGGCGAGTGAAATGAGCTTCTAGTATGTGGAAGATGTGAACAGTGCGATAATGGTGGAAACATGATTAAATTTGGGTGGACGGGTATCCGTTGGATGCGGGGGACAAGTCAACAAGCTGTCAGATATGTTAGCCTATATTAATTGGCCAACGGATAACTTGGGTATGAGGTGGAAATTCAAGGATGGGTGATGGGTGTGCCAGGATGACGTGGAAGGCGGTGATTGAAGGGTAGGTGAAACGGGACCCGACATGTGATGTGTAAGTGGGGAGAGATATGATGACTGAGTGATGAGACAAGACTTGTAAGAGGGGGTAGTGGGGTGTGACATCACGAGATGGCGAGGTAGTGGAGTGTGATGTCATCACGCAACGGTGGGATAGCAAGGCTGGTATGGTGGTATGTTGTAGGGGGGGGGTAGGAAGTAACTAGTTTAGATCAAGGGGGATTTGATGTAACAGATTTGTGCCACGTTAGGATGGGGCCCACCGAGAGAAACCACCATATCGGAC
>ML781825.1:112630-154777 GCA_009831015.1 Picea engelmannii
TTTGCTCAGCTGCTGATCTTGGTGCACCCTTAATCACGTAGTGCGTAGCACATTTTACTACTGAAACTTAGGATAGTGGAAATTTGTGGGTTTTTTGCGCTGTTCCTTCTCGTTTTTTGCCACCAAGGGAGGTAGAACACAACCTTCTAACATAAAACAAAGAATTTCATCTAACAACATGCTTTTCTTATTGCAGGAAGGCCAACTAACTTATTTTCACCTATTAACCTAACACATTTAACCCAGATTAGATTGTTGGGATAAAAAATACTCTATCCTGGGGCTATTTGACCAAGATTAAACAGTTTGGTCAAATTTATTCACTACCTAGCCTAACTAATTGGCTAAGATTAAATAGTTTAGCCAAGCTTTATTCACTAATACTATCAACATAAATTCAAAAAGATTAGACCATGATTAAAATGTATGGATCAAGTCATTATTATTGCATGGGGCCTTATCCTTTTTTTCTTTTATGCCGTCTTTTCTTTCTTTCTTTTTTCTTTCATTTTCTTTTCTTTCTTTTTTCTTTTTCTTTTCTTTCTTTTTAGAAATAATTTGCAAAAATGAAATATTATTTACAACCAAATCACAACAAGAGTGAAAATTTTCCAGTCACCAGTTGATCTTATGAATCATAGGGTTATAATAGTGGCTCCACCTGGGGATGGTGCTCTCCTTGCGAGGTGCCAAGAACCTGCTACCTGATGTCTGTAAAGGTTTTCACCATTACTTATTTCTGCTATCTGATTTGTTTTTATTTTGAGAACTTGGTGGCACTGGTCAGTGGCTTAGGGCCTTCTCTCCGGGCATCAACCATCTGATCAAAATCACCTGCACACAAACTGAATGTAAAGGAATGGTATGTATAGTGGAAATGGTTTTATGAGATCTCTATTAGGGTGGAAAGTAATGCTTCAACATCTCGCCATTCATAGTTCCACCTGGCAGGTATGTTCCATCACTGTCTTTGAGAAAAAATGTGTTATTTCCTCTGAATGCTTGAATGATGTAAGGGCCTTTCCATATGCTATCAAACTTTCCATGTTTACCCTTATCCTCATTCTTGGAATCCCATTTTAGCACTAAATCACCCAACTCGAAATCATCTTCTTTAGTTCTTCTGTCAAAAATCTTTTTGATGTTCTTCTGGATGACCTGAGTCTTGTTGTATACTTCTTCCCTAGATTGCATTAAGTGAATCATTTGATTTATTCTCCTATGGACATTTTTTGGCTCTGCTTGCACTTCCTACAATAGTTTCATAACAAGTACTCCCAAGGAAATGGGAAAAACTACTTCAGTACCATACACCAATTGGTACAGAGACATGCCGATTGATCTTTTGGTGCTTATTCTGTCAGCCCAGAGTGAAAAAACCAACTTATTATGCCATAATTTCTTATTTTCTTGTAATGTTTTCCTGAGGATGTTCAACGGAATTCTATTCAAGGACTCAACTAGCCCATTTCCCTGAGGGTAATAAGTTGTGGAGTGTCCTAAAGTAATGTGGTACTGGCTACAAAACTCTATAAGATTTTTGGATCTGAAGGCTGCTGCATTGTCAGTTATGATTTTTCTAGGACATCCAAAATGAGACAAAATATTATTTTCCAAGAATTTAATGATGACAGAGTCAGTGGCTTGCCTGCATGGTACAACTTCGATCCACTTTGTGAAATAGTCCGTGGTAGTGAGGATCCACCTGTGTTGGCCCGAAGAAGGAGGGTGTATCTCTCCAATAAAATCTAGGCCCCACTATTGAAAAGGAGATTTAACTAATATGGGGTTCATGGGCAAAGGGAGGAGCTTATTTTTACCTTCGAAAACTTGGTATTTATGGCATGAGGTGAATTTTTGATGTACATCAACGAACAATGTGGGCCAGTAAAAACCGGCTCTGAGAATATTGTTAGCAGTAGTCTTCCAGCTTAGATGTCCACCACAGTCTCCTACATGGAAATCCTGCAGAACCTTGTCAGCTTCGTCTTTCAACAGGAAATTAAGAAAGATACCACCAGGATCTTTCCAATAAATGTTACCTGCTAGAATACAAAATTTCAATGCTTTCAGTTTAATAAATTTGGCTTTTGTCTTAGTCAGACCAGGAGGAGCTTGTAAGTTATGAAGTACAAAAATGAGGTCTATGTACCAAGGAGAGTTCAAGAATACCTCTTTAACATTTGAAGTCACCTGCTCTTCTTGCTCGTCAACTACAACCAAAAAATTAATGTCTAGGGCATGAAAATTAGATTCAACCATTAGTTTGTCCAAACCGTGACCTTTGATTAGTTTAGTGGGTTTTATTTCGATGTCATATTCCAGAATAACCACAATTCACTTTCCTCTCCTACCATATAGATTATCCTGAGTCAGGATATCCTTTACCACTACGTTTGGAACATAAGCAATTGTGTGGGAATGGAGAATATAGACTCTAAAATCCTTTATGGATTTTACCAGAGAAAAAGATTGTTTCTCCATTATATTATAATTCAGCGCAACATCTCTCAAATATTTGATGAAAAAGGCTATGGGTTGTTCATATCCTTTGTTGTTTTTCTGCAATAGTACTGCCGCAATGGTGTGTTCAGATGCAAAGGAGAAAAGGTAAAATTCTTTGGTATAATCTGGGATGATCAAAATTGGGGCTTGGGTGAGTGCATGTTTCACCTGCTCAAATGACTGTTTGGACTCAATGTTCCATCTGATTTTTGTGTCTTTTTTCAACATATTTGTGATGTTCCTAAGAAGTTCGACCAAGTTGGGTATGAATCTTCTGAGGAAATTTATTTTGCCAATGAATGATTGTAGTTCTTTGATGTTCCTAGGGTGTTCCACCTTCTGGATGGCTTCTATCCTCCTGGGATCTATTTTAATTCCATCTTTAGAGATTATGTGTCCCAACAACTTGCCTTCCTCTAAACCGAAAAGGCTTTTCTTCAGATTCAATTAAATCCCAAACTTTCTACACTTCTCAAACACACATCTGAGATGTTGCAAGTGTTCCTCATCCGATTTGGAGTAGATAGTCACATCATCCAGATATATGACTATAAATATCCCAAGTTCATCCAAAAAATAAATATCCATTGCTCTTTGGAAAGTGGCACCAGTGTTCATCAAACCAAAGGGCATCTTCACATACATGAAGGTTCCCAAGGGTGTGGTAAAATCTGTTTTCTCCTGATCATCTGGGTGAACAATAACCTGGTTATAACTTGAGAAACCGTCTAGTAAGGAGATCCTACTGGCCCCAACTACCTTTTGTAATATATGGTCCATCTTAGGCAAAGGGTAATTGTCTTTGAGGGAAACCTTGTTTAGATTTCTGAAATCAGTGCAAAGCCTAATTTCACTAGTTTTCTTCCTGATAGGAACCAGGTTAGAAACCCATTTGGAAAATCTCAAGGGGACTGTAATTTTGGCATCATACATTTTTTTGATTTCCTTTTCTATCAGGGGAAGCAACTTGGGATTGATTCTCCTAAGTTTCTGTTTGAAAGCTTTATGTTCTTATTTTATTGGGATTCGATGTTGTATGATACTTGTGTCATAATATTTTAAGTCCTCATAACCCCAAGCAAACACATCTACATATTCCTTAAATAGTTTAAAGTATTTGCGTTTTTGCCCAGGGGGTAGAGATTTGGAAAGTTTTATCATCTTGGGTTTTTCTTCTGTTGCTATGTTACACTCTTCGACCTCTTTACCACTAGCTTCAATTTTTGGTATTTTTGCTACATCGTTAAAATAGAACAAGTCTTCTAGTGGAACTAAACCTCTAGGTAACACAGTATTTTTCAACTGTAAAATACCAGAATCTACCTCATTTTATTTCAATTCGTCCGAGTCTACTTTATTTACACTACCATTTTCAAAAACAGATTTATTTACATCATCATCATCATTCTCTAAATCTATATTTGTACATTCGAAATCATTCTGACACTATAGGAAGTCTTCAATTTGATCGTCATTGCCAAATACCTTCCAGTATTTGATGTTGTCTGGAACGGTTGGTCTGCACTTCACCTCCACTGTGTATTTTTGAGTGGGACGAAAATGGATTTTGCATGTAGTTGTTGATGTAGCCAAGCCGTCTGCAAGTATGTTTTGTCCCTTGGGAATTACCTGCAAGTCGATTGTAGTGAAACATTGAAGGGAATCCAAAACAACATTCCTGTACGCTCTAAGTCTGGGATGTTTAGCTACATACTCACCTTTAATTTTCTTAATAATCAATTCAGAATCACCCCTTACCATAAATTGTTTGGCACCAACCTTCTTATGTAGTTTAAGGCCGACCATCAAAGCTTCGTACTCAACTATGTTGTTAGTGCATTGGAAATTTAGTTTGTAAGAATGACTCTTTGAATACCTTGATCTATGATTATGCAACCAAACTCTAGCTCTAGCTCCCTCCTTGCTCACGGCTCCATCAAAATCCATGCTCCAAAATTCTGCTGGCAGTTCCTCACTTTACACAGTTTTAGTATTTCTTACCTCAGTGATTTCTTTATCTTCTTTCGAATCAGGTGTATCATCTTCCAACTGAGCGATTTGTTCTTCCAATTCACCATCACTATACAGAATGAAAGAATCCATATCAGAGTGTGCAAATTATAGTGGGTAGTTGTGTGGCTTTTCCTAACTGCTAACCATATACTTCATCAGCGTTTATCTGTACAGTCTTCTCTTTTGTCCAAATACCGGGATGGTGGCATAGGACATATCTAGCTGCAGGGTTCCTTTCAGCTTAGCTCCCTAGGATCTTGATAGTAACATACCATATTTTGGGGGAATGTCTGCAACTATGATATCCATCACCATACTCTTTGCTGGGATTTGAGCTAGGGTGATGCATAAATATTTAATTAGACCTATACATTTGACCTTGCTAGAGTCAAAAGAATGCAAATCCTTGTCAGGTATGGTGACATCAATTCCCAACTTTTCCATCAGATCTTTGGGCATCAGGTTGTGAGAGGCGCCCGAATCCAGCATAGCATTGTGTAATATGAAGTTGTGGATATTTAGGCTAATGTAAAAAGTGGAAATGACACCGTTATTGGTTTGACCATCAACTTTAGGACCAAACAGGAGCTCTGGTTGATCATCAACAAGATTACCGTGTTCGAGTAATTTGTTGATACGACATTCAAGGCCTTCATACCTATCTCTGGTTCGATGCTTAAAGCTTTAATCACCTGCGAACTGTAAGCGTTCTTTCTCATCATCTTGGAGAGGGGAATGAGAATCTTCAGTTCAATGAGTTCCCCTTCAAGGATGAAAGTAGTGAAAGCTTTTCTTAGGCTCTGCACTTCTGGTTTATCCATCAGTGTTATATGGGCAGGAGCACTTGGTTGACTAGTTGACGAAACTTCAATCTGATTTTCTCTTTGTAAAATTTTGGGGTTTCTTTTTGCAGGAGATTCGACATTATTCCTCTCAGGGACTTTCTTGGGAGAAGTTTCCAAGGTCTTATTGGTTTCGATTATTCTCTTCATTTCGGTAGCCTTCTTTGTTTCAACAACCTTATTTGGAGGGTTGCCATTTTCCTTCTTGCTTCTTATGTTATACTTCCTGTGGACCTCCATTATAGCATTTTAAAAGGCCTGTTGTTTTATTTCCTTTGCTTCGTCATTTACTTCTATTTTTGAAAGGAGAAAGAGCTCATGCTCTTCCTGAGTAAGAAAAATGGATTCATCATTGTGAATGCCCATGAGGTTTATATGAGTATCATCCAACTCTTCAATTATCTCCTCACCTTCATCAACGTAATTTTCCTGGAGGGGTGGTCTGATCTACTAATCAGCCCCCCTCTGTTCTCTTTGATCTCTAGGATCTCTTTTCCTGATCTGGGTGGGATTTCTTCTGAAGTTTGGATTTTGAATCTGAGGAGCAACTTGGTTTTCCCTAGGTTGATTTATGTCGGCTATAGTAAGTCTCTCCATTATTCTCTCCATTTATCTGGTTAGGGAATCTAGTTTGGCATCTGAAGAGGAGTTGGAAGGCTCTTCCTTAATCGTGACCCTTCTTTTTGTTCTCTGCCTGGCTCTTTTGGCTAAAAGATTTTCTTCCACGCTTACGACACTTTTCTGCATGTCTTCCAGAGTAGCATAATTCCTTTCCCTTATCTGATATGACATGTCATTGTCAAATCTATCAGGGAATTTTATTAATGCCAAACCTTGAGGTGGTTTGATATCGGCTGGAATTGCATTGTACAGATTGTTGAAATGAGTGCAATAATCCTGCACTGTCTCTCCTTGGTTCCTTTTGATATTCTCACATTCTGACAAGATTTGTAGAGGGTTTTTCTTTACCTCCTATCTGTCAAGAAAACTTCATTGGAAAGCAACAAGTTCTATTACAGAAGCAGGACGTAAAACTTTGAACCATTTTTTAACATCCTCGGTCAGACTCTTTGCAAAAAGTCTCATCTTGACGTCTGCCTCATCGACTTCCTGCAAATCAAAATAATCATTCATTTTGTCAACATGTTGTTTTGCATTCAGAGGACCAGTACTATCAAACTGAGAAAGTCTGGTTTGATAGTCCTGAGGCATGGCGTGTAAAGGAGAGGCTAACACTAATGAAGCATATCTTGCTGCCATGATTGGTGAAGGAGGCTGGACAACAACCTATGTGATTGGAGGGGAAGTGACAGAAGCTATGGAATATGAAGGGATAGGAGGAACATAGTGAGATGGTTTAGGTTTAGCAGAAGCTGTTGCAATAGTCAAGGAAGAAAGTTCAACTGACTGTTGAAAGTGGGCTTTGTCTAAGTCTTGATCAAGATTTTCTACGAGATCTTCTAACTTGTCAAATTCCTGGAGAAATCATTGATCAACGTCTGCTCTGGGAGAAAGTATTTCAGGGGTCTTGGGTTGTAGGATGGTTTGATCTAAAACTGTTTCACTTACAAAGATGTCAGATTTTGTTCTAAAAAGGCTTTTCTCAAAAGATATGTCAAACTCGAGATCTTGAAGGACAACCAACTTCTCTGGGAGAGAAGTGGACCTATGAAGAGGACTATGACTCCCGGAACCTTCTGCAACATTTTTCTTTCTGAGTAATTTTTCAGGATTGTCTATTGTAGTTGCGGGTTCTGGATCTGGATGAGATCTAGTAAAAACTCTTTTAGTAGCCAGAATTTTAATTTTTTAAGAAATTTTAAAAGTGATTATATACAAACTTTAACAACCTTTGAACATTATCTCTTTATATGCTTAGATTTTATGATTCGTTCAAAAATAAGTTTTCTTCAGTTGGGGAAAGAAATCGTAGGATAGAACAGTTCCTCAGTATGGTCGCCGCTATGTTATCACTCTGTAAATTCCCAGAGGTTGTCGGGAGGTAGAAGAAATTTATCAGAGGTAACTTTATCCAACCACTTCGAAACTGGGATCTAGCCCTACCAGTTTTAGAGAGGGATCTCTCTGTAAGATTTAACTTTGTTTCAGGTTTAGATATTAGGCTAGTTAAATAAATAAGACCGTGTTGTTTGTTTTATAAAATGGATGAAATATGCTTACACATCTATTGGGCTATGGGGTCTATTTTATAAAGTTTGAGATCAAAGAAACATATTTTATAAGGTGTTTTCACAGGGCAAGATAATACAATTGTTAGATCCTTTAGAATAAAATGATGGATTAACAAAAAAGATGAGAAAATCAATTAAAATAAAGAAGCATTTAAGAATTTCCCTATCATAACATCATAAGATAAACACTTAGATATTTAAAAGCCAGAAACAAAGTATACAAAGATAAATTCTGAACTTTAACTTCTTTTAAATGCTCAGATATAGAAAACATAAATGATTACAAAGACATAAAAATCCACTCAACTAAGACGAGCCAACATCACCAACAGTTAACACACATGAATCCTATGAAACCTCCTTTTATTACTCGTAGATCTCTTGAGAAAAATTACAGTTCTTATAGTTTGCTTGGGTGTAAATATCAACCCTGACTACTTCAAAATTTGAAGTATTCATAAGAAAAATTACAAACCCTCCCATCATTAATGATCAGGACGTGTCAAAATCCAAAGCTAACTAACTAGATAACAAAATACAAAATTGTAGGAACTATTGATGATCTGTCAAATTCTTCATGTTGATTTTGGGGAAGGCCATTGGGGAGTCATTCGCTTGACTTTGACTACTCCATGATGACTTGGTTTTCACACCTCATCCTTTATTTGATCAAAGCGTACATATCCTGCCATATTTGCTAACTGGGAATGGTGACTTTAAGTAATCTTCGATACACTTCATCCATTTCTGTGTATTTTGCGAAAGTTGGCTTGGTGATGAATATATACTTGATTTCATGCTGGATGCTAAGGTCCTGTTGCAGAGTCTCTAAAAATTCTTTACCTGTTATGCTACCATGTATCCCTAAAAACTTGGAGTTGTCCTTTGCCACCATGGCAATCTTTTGCTTTTAGTCAAACAGAGTCATCAATTTGTCATTTAAAACCAACAAACCTGGAAGGCCTTTCTTCTGCAAAGCATCAATCTTGCTAAAGAATCTATGAACTCTGATATCCATGTTCTGGGTTCTCTCTTCCAGTTGAAGCATTAATCCTCTTTTGGTCAAGACCTTCTTAACTTCGAGGATAGTCTTAGTCCTATCCTCAATTTTCAGACTTTCAAGCTCATCCTTAGTCTTTGAATTTAGAAAATTGATGATTTCATTTGCTTCCATGGGCATTTCTCCCAACTCTCCCTTGATCCTGTTGATGGCCTGCTTGCTCCTTAACACCAATTCATGCTTCTCAAACATGATCTACATGAGGGGTATGATTTTTGTCATGGATTTTGAGATATCCATCCAAATGTTCTCCTTGGCTTATGCTAGTGTTCTTCCCACAACTGTTTGTTTTTACAGCTGTTGAATCTCCTACTTTAGTTCTTATGATGTGTTCCTATCAATGTTGTAGATGGCCTAGAAAGAAGATTTAAGTTCCTGGAGATGCTCCATCTCTTGTTGCAATTTTTTAATTTCTGCTCCTTGTAAGTCATTTCCTTCATTGACTTTTCTAGAGTTTCATATGTCTCTAGAACTGTCACTGGGGCAGTTGATGGAAGTTCTACTGTGGCAGTTGTTGCTACTGTCATTGTGCTAACTCTTGTGAGGGGAACTGCACTCAATGGGATGACCTCCATAGGTTTTGTCTGTTCTTTTTCCTTTACTAGTTTTTCCAGCTCTGCTTCCATCTATTTGATCTATGCATTTTTCTCCATGATCAATTTTAGCATCTCCTCTTTTTGACTCTCTATCTCTACCATCTCCTTGGTTTGTGATTCTTCAGTGGCCGACAGTTTTAATTGCTTCCTCAAGGAGGCTATGTCAGCATTCTTTTTCTTCAGCATCTCTTCAGCTACTTTCACATTTGAGGGGTCATACCGAATCTTTAGTACCATCTCTTCCAAAGACCTGATCCTGTTGTCTTTTGCAAAGGAAGACACTTTCTCCAGCTTTAATTGAGTATGAAAATTGTTCAGAGAAACCTGTAATTTTGCAGAGGTTGTGGAATCGTTTGCCAATGTTGAGAAAACTATCTCTCTAGTGTGTCTGTGCAAATCCATCTGATCAGTTGGATGTACTTGCTTGGCATCGAACTCAAGTGTTGACCTTTTGTAATCGGTGATTTCCTTTGGATGGGGTACCTGTGCCTGTAGGAACGCCATGTGCATTCTCCCTTTTTCTGTATAAAAATTAGAGAGCAACCTATGTTGTGTTGTTGATGTCTATTTCCAAAATTGAGCATAGGTTTTATTGGTCAACATCTCATTCTTCTTCTTGATTAAATCATATTTCTCAAAGATACTTAGTTTTGCAGACCCTTGTGATGGCTAGGTAGTCAAAGTGATATCAGTCTAAATTTTTGAAGAATAAGTGGACATCATCTGCTAATTACTTGAGAACAATGGTAAGTGTTCTCCCTCGATTACTATGGTAGAATGGGTCTCTTCCTCTCCTGACCTGTCAATTATATGACTGGTCTTAGGACTTTTCCTATAAACCTGTAAGTCCTCTGCTGAGACTTCAATAATTTAAGGAGAGGCATCCTTTCTGGGCCTTTTCTCCATTGGTACCTATGGAGTAGTGTTCTGTGCCAAAATGGTTGGAGGATATTTCTTTTCAGTGTCTTCCAGAGTGTTCACCTCCCACTCAGTTTGATTCATAAATTTCTCGATATCTGGTTTGGGCACATGAGCATATGGGGAACTTTTATTCTTCAATCTCATTTCTAAAATGATCCCACATGGATCATAGTGCCAAGGGAAACTGATGCCAAACTTAATTTCCTTTAGTAGCTTGTTTGCCTCTTCCCCAACAGCTTGAATGTTACAGATAAAAGATCCTATATTCCCTTTAATCCTCAATTGTTGTTTCTGCTTCAAAACTACAAAGTGTATGTTGTCTGAATTGATCATTTGCCTGATGTATTCCAAGGTGAATATCTTAATAGGTACATATATGGGAAGCTTATAAGGATCCATCTCACATCCATAAATTTTGATTTCCGTGTGATTCTGATGTAGGTACCAGTCCCTAGTCTTGGTGAGGTCTGAGAGGTGTAAAATTCTTTGAATATCCTCATTTATCCTTGGTTCCTGTCTACCACTGAACATGCTTACCATTGGGTGGTAGAACTGCTCAATGAATTGCTTGAAATTAAACTCCGTGGAGTTTTTTCTCAGTAATGAAGTCCAAGAGATGACAGGTTGTGGTTTGTCGTCCTGGTCTAGTTTTTGCATGGGAAATAAGAAATTATCTGCTTGAAAGAACACGAACATGTAAGCCAATATTGAAGAATACTAGAACATGCCTTTGGTGAGAAATTTGAACAGTTTCTCATGAATGTTCTCGACCAAGAAACTGTTGTAGTCGAACTGCATGGTGGAGATTTCCTCTGTGGAAAAGATAAATAGATAACCCAAGATTGGTTCATCTACCCATTTGTTTGAGAAGTATCCAATAAGGATGAAAAGAAAAGAGATAATTTGATTTCCCTTTACAGAGAAAATCGATGACTGATACGGGGTATTTGATTTGGGTAATGGGGCACTCTCAGGGAGTTAGAGTTCAAAAATCTGTGCTCTCTGGGGAAAAGACAATTTTTGATACATTTCCATTAGGATTTCAATGGTAAAAGGAGAGAAGGATTCAAATCTAGTTATTTGTACATCTGGTCAATGTATTTAGGCGTGACGATGAATAGGGTCTCTCCATATGATGAAACGACGACTCTCTGATCAGGAAGGTAATGGGCCTAGCACTTGAGGGAGAATTTGGGAAAATGGTGAATTTGGGGAAACATATACAATGGGATATTGGACTCCCAGAGTCCAATCTCATCAATTTGATCCAAGAAGGTGTCGCTAAACCATGAATGCAATTTGACAAAATCAAATTTGGATCTGGTCTTTGAGATCAGGTAATCTTTGTCAGCTAGCGGGATTCGGTTGAGATCGACAGGAGGCGGGAGGAATGGATCTTTCTCAACCTCTGATTTCTTAGGTTTTGGCGCCATCAATTCAACTGGTACCTGCAAATTGAAACAAAAAAACGTTAGCGGGTGATTGGATTTATCTTGGTTACTGGCTGGAAATGGTGCGTGAAATGAGCTTCTGGTATGCGAAAGATGTGAACAGTGGGATAGTGGTGGAAACCAGATTAAATTTGGGAGGATGGGTATCCGTTGGTCGTGGGGGATAGGTCAACAAGCTAAGAGATATGTTAGCCTGTATTAATTGGCCAACAGATAAATTGGGTATGAGGTGGAAAGTGAAGGACGGGTGACAGGTGTGCCAAGATGACGTGGAAGGCGGTGATTGGAGGGTAGGTGAAACTGGACTTGACATGTGACGGGTAAGTGGGGAGAGATATGCCAATAGAGTGATGAGACAAGACTTGTAAGAGGGGGTAGTGGAGTGTGACATCACGAGATGGTGGGGTAGTGGAGTGTGATGTCATCAAGGGGTGGTGGTATAGCAAGGCTGGTATGGCGGTATGTCAGAGGGGCAGGGTATGCAGTAACTAATTTAGAGCAAGGGGGGTCTGACGTAATAGATTTGCGCCACGTTAAGATGGGGACCACTGGGAGAAACCACCATATCAGACTCCCCCCCACTGTTAAAGATAGAACGGTTGAGGGGGTCCGGAATATCTTGTTGGATGTAGATATGAGTTCCTTTTGCTCAACCACTAATCTCGATGCACCCTTTAATCACGGAGCATGCAACACATTTTACTGCTGAAAATTAGGATAGTGGAAATTTGTGGGTTTTTTGCACTGTTCCTTCTCATTTTTTGCCACCAAGGGGGGTAGAACACAACCTTCTAACATCAAACAAAGAATTTCATCTAACAACATGCTTGTTTTATTGCAAGAATTCCAACCAACCTATGTTATAACTTATTTACCTAACACATTTAACCTAGATTAGATTGTTGGGCTAAAAATTACTCTATCCTGGGGCTATTTGACCAAGATTAAATAATTTGGTCAAATTTATTCACTACCTAGCCTAACTACTTGGATAAGATTAAACAGTTTAGCCAAGCTTTATTCACTACTCCTATCAACATGAATTCAAAAAGACTAGACAATGATTAAACTGTATGGATCAGGTCATTATTATTGCATGGGGCCTTATCCTTTTTTTCTTTTATGCCCTCTGTGCTTTTTTTCTTTTTCTTTTCTTTCTTTTTGGAAATAATTTGGAAAAATGAAATATTATTTACAACCAAATCACACCAAGAGTGAAAATTTTCCAGTCACCAGTTGATCCTATGAATCATAGGGTTATAACACTTACTAGGGTTGGTGCCCTAAATACAAGGGAGTTGGTGCTTCCTAGGGTTGGTTCCCTGAGAAGGGGATTTGTGTCTCCTAGAGTTGGTTCTCTAAAAAGGATTGGTGTCCTTCACTATTCTTCATAAAAACCTTGTAATTCCCATTAATTATATTTATATAATTGATTTTACATACAATTCCATTGTTGATCTATTGTGGTAATTAACAAAATATAAAAGTAATTGATAATTGTTGAAAAAGGGTAATACTAATTCACCCCCCTTCTTAGTATTACAACAATTGGTATTAGAGCAAGTGCCTTTAGCACAGTCTAACAACTGGAAGGTAGATCCTGAAGATGGATAATAAGAGGGAATCTCTAACAACAAAGCTCCATTGTTCAATGGAGGTGGCTATGCTCTATGGAAAATAAGAATGAAAATCTTCCTATTGGCTCTTGGTTTTGACATCTAGAAATCTATTATATATGGTTACACTACACCAACTACTCCACCCATAGATGTTGCAGGAAAAAAAATCTGCAATGACAACTCAAGAGTAGTTAATTCAATTCTAGGAGGGTTGGCAAATTCTATATGTGTGAAGGTTATGCATTGTAAGTGAGGTAAAAAAATATGGGACAAATTGGAGGTTGTATATGAAGGAGATAACAAAGTCAGGGAAGCCAAACTACAGACCTATAGAACTCAGTTTGAAAATATGAAAATGAAAGAAGAAAACATTGTTGAATAATTTCATAGGGTAGATGAAGTGGTTAATTCAATTCGAGCAACAAGAGAATAACTTAAAGATAAACCTATTGTGAAAAATATACTAAGGTCATTACCTATGAGATATGATGCCAAGATTTATACAATTGAAGATAGGCCATAACTTGACAAACTCAAATTTGATCAACTTCATGGAATTTTTACAGCATATGAAATGAGAACAAGAATGAAAAACCTTCAAAAAGAGAAACATCTTGTAAATCATCTAAAACAAATATGGGGCAAGAGAAAAATACCAATGAAGAGTTATCAGATATATCTAATGAAGAAACTTCCAAATTCATAAAGAAACTTAAGAAAGGGACTGGGAAATACAAAGGAAAGATTCCTCTAATATGTTTCAACTGTGGAAAAATTGGACACTTTGCCAATAAATGTTCCCATCCTAAGCAGGAGGAAAGTGATGATGAAGGAACCTTCAAATATCAAAAGAAAAGAAAAACCAATGATAAAAAGAAGTTCTAAAAGAAAAAGAAAACATTCTTTACCCAAGATGACAATAGTTTATCAGAGGAAAATGAAGAAGAGGAGCCAGAGCTTCTATTTATGGGAATAAAAACCCAAGATGATAGTCATTTGGAAGATGAATAAGAAGTGAACTTCGAAGAATAATTCCTCTGTGTAATTGAAGAGCTGAGAAAAACTTAAAAACAAAGTAGGTTACTAAGGGAAGAGATTCTAGATATTGAAGAAGCTACAGAATCAAGAGAGAAGGAAGTTTCCAAAAACATCAGTGAGTCAGAACAATTGATTATTAAGTTAAAAACTCAACTCTAAGAGACCCAAAGAAAATAAGAAATATTGAATAAAGAACTCAGTGAAAAAGAACAAATGTGTAAGGTATTGGAGAATGAAATAGTTCAACTAAAAGGGAAACTAGAAAAAGAAGATATTAAGTCTAAATTTGAAAAGAACTAAAAAATATTTAATAAAATTCTTAACAATTAGAGATCATCAAATGATAGGATAGGACTAGGATATGATCACTCTACAAAACAAGAAAATGACAAAATCAGTTATGCAAATGTTCTTAAGAAACCCATAAATAGAAAAGAAAAAAAAACAAGAACAATACCATTTGATGTTGGACACACCGACCACATTGAGAGGGGGGGGGGGTGAATCAGTGTAGGGATCTTTTTCAAGATGCCCTTCACAAAACTCTTTGGTTAGCAATCACCAATTACTCATCACTTATAATCATCATTTATAACCAGTTAGATGTGAACATATATCAACAACATATATGAGAAACATATATCATCAATAAGCCATCACCACAAGGAACACAAAGAACACAAGATGTATGTGAAATTTTCTTTTTATTATGGACTACAATCCTTGGGTTATCAACAACAACTGAATAGATTTACAAATCCATAAGAGCACCAGCTCTACAATTCAAGACTCAACTTACACAACTCAGCACCAACTGAGAAGAGGAATCAATCCTCAACAGATAACAATCTGTCAATAGGTACACGACCTGTCAGTAGTGCAACACATGTATGTACATGCCCCACGAGTAGTAAAACTTGTGTATGTGCGTGGCATGTCTATACTAAAACCTTCGTATGCCTTTTGAGTGTTTAGGGTTTTCTCTTCATGAAAAAATCAGATCCTTTGTAGCCTTCAATCATATCCACTTCTGGCTTTCATTGTGCCATAACCAATCTCAACACATCCATACTCTCCAAAAAATTACTCATGCTCCTCAGCCATACAATATGAATGCTACTTAATCATGTATAAGCAATCAATATACTATGGCAATCATATCAGTATTGAACCATAAGAGTGCTTCTCACTCTATCAATCAGCCAACATAACCATATCACAACAACCATACCAAGAATGCCTCAATAATTCACCATATAATAATCAAGAGTATCCATCAAGACAACTATTTAACGATACCAGAGTTTCTATAGAAGATCTGAGCCCATAGAATGTCTATCGGGAACTTTCTTCTGACTTCAAGAACCTAGCATCAACTCACACTCAAGTCTTCATGACTTTCTCCAACTGTACGTGCTCTATCCTCATTCAACCTATGTGTGTACACGCTCTAGCTCACTGCATCTCGCGTATGTATGCACTCTGGCCCACTACTGTTTGTGTACCCCTTCAGAAACTAGGGTTTCTGAACTTCCAAAACTTTCACCGTCAAGGTCTCAAACTTATGGAAACTTTGATGCGTCCATGATATCCTCCAGTCACTCTCTCTTAGAGAATAGATCTTCAATATATGCTCAAGAGATATCTCTCATAGGAGACCCTTGCCTCTTATTTATACTCTCCAAGTGGCTTCCTTAGAAGCATCTTCCAGGCCACTTTGTCCACACACCCACTTTGTCCACATAGTCACCTATGTCCAACTTTTCCCAATTTTCCACTTGTCCATATATCCAATAGCCACTTGACCACTTAACTCACTTTCCTCATTTTAGGGTTAACCCTCTTATAACCACTTTCTATAATTAAAAAGTTCTCCATTTACTTTATTATTTAAATAATCCTATTTGACTTTATCACTTCACTTTATTATTTAAATAATATCTTCTTTGTAAGAACTTTGACTTCTTTGACCTTTTGGGGATTCTAGCCATCATATGAGGGTCCTCCAACTTCATAAGGCCATAACTCTCAAATCGTGAGGAGTTATGTGACGTTCCACATACCACCAGAATTGGAATGACAAGCACTATCCATCTAGGATAGTTTCACTAAAAAATTCACTAATATTAATCTCATTATTCCAACATTAAGAATGGGTTCTCTAACCATACTTCTAAGATAACTTTACTACAAAGCGTCTTCCCATGAGGGATTTCACCATAAGGGGACCAATTTGGAGTTCATCCATTTGTACTCATTATCAAACATGATAAGACAATAATGATTCATATTTACATCAATCCAACTATGCATCATATATCAATGACAACATATTGATCCATCTTCATCTATGCATCATATATCAATGACAACTCATTGATCCATATTAATCTATGCATCATATATCAATGACAACTCATTGATCCATATTCATCTATGCATCATATATCAATGAAAAGTCATTGATCCATCTTCATCTATGGATGCCATCATATGAATATGACTCTTCTTGACATCAATCGACTGACATCAAGGACAATACATGATACATCAATCACTACATCAATATACTATGATAAGACATTGTTACTTTGACATCAATCATTTGACATAAATCCTTTGGAATCAATGAAAACATGATCCAACATTTGAAACTATCCCAAATAAACATAAATATGCGCCTTCTACTAATGAAAAATATAACGAAAAGAATAGAATCATCAAAAGGAATCCCTCCAACAAAAATCAATATATCTTCCTAGGTAATTTATATTCCTGCAAAAATTTTGGACATAAAGAAATACATTGTAAAGCTTATAGAGAGTTCAATCCAAGGAATGTTCAAAGATATGGAAATAATAAGGATAATGCAAAAATAAGAAACTATAACTCCTTCTCTCCCTTACAAGACTACAATGTTGAATGTTACAAATGCAACAACTAGGGTCATAAAGCTAGTGAATGTAGATTGCCAAAATATGATAAAAGGACAAATATTCCCAATAATAAAAAGGTATGGAAGAAAAAGAAAACAAAGTGAAATGTAGCCTTATATGCAAGAAATCAAGGATGTTAGTGGTATATATATAGTGGATGTTACAAACACATGACTAGAGATCAAAGTAAATTTCTCAAGTTAAACAAGAAAGGAAAAGGAAAAGTAACTTTTGGAGATAACATGTCAGCCAAGATACTAGGAAAAAGCATTGTTAGTTTAGTAAATAATAAAACCAAAGAAGAAGATGTACTTCTGGTAGAAAATCTCAAACCTAATCTCCTAAGTGTAAGTCATACATGTGATTAGGATTACATACTTCCTTTTGATTCTCAGAAATGTGAGATCAGAAAAAAAGACATTGGAAAGCTAGTGGCAGTTGCACCAAGAACATCTAGCAATGTGTACATCCTTAATATAGATGAAGAAGAAAAATGTTGTTTAAGACAAGTATACGAAATATGGCTATGGAATAGAAGGTTGGGACATTTAAGCTTTGACAACTTGATCAAATACAACAAGAAAAACACAGTTAGGGACCTGCCAAAAGTGATTAATCCTTCAAATTCTATTTGTAAACATTGACAAATAGGAAAGAAAACAAGATTTAAGTTAAAAAAAAAAGAGAATTCCACAACAAAACCATTAGATCTTATTCACACAGATCTATGTGGACCAAACATAACCAAAATCACTTATGGTGAACAATATTTTATGTTGATTGTTGATGATTACACAAGATTGACTTGGGTATTCTTTCTGAAAGAAAAATCATAAGACTTTGAGAGGTTTAAAATATACAAAGTCCTTGTAGAAAATGAAACAGATCTCAAAATTAAATGTCTGAGATCAGACAATGGAGGAGAATTCACCCCTAAAGAGTTTATTCAATTCTGTGAAAATCATGGTATCAAAAGGCAATTTTCATCTCCCAGGACTCCTCAACAGAATGGAGTCATAGAAAGGAAAAAACATAGCAGTTCAAGAAGTTGAAAGAACCATGTTAAATGAATCCAATATTCCATACAAATTCTAGAGAGATTCAATATACACAAAAATCCACACACTTAATAGATATCAGTTGAGACTCAACCATGACAAAACCCACTATGAACTATGGTTTGGAAGGCCAGCATCTGTAAAACACTTTAGAAATTTTGGAAGTAAATGTTACATAAGATTATACTATAGATGTTATAATATTATACTACTAAATATAGTGGAAAGTTCCAATGTAAAGATAGATGATCTAAAAAAGAGCATATCCCAAGACATTGATAAAAAAATTCGACAAGAAGATGATGATGTAAAATCTCAAGAGGAAGATGATGATGTAGAATCTCAGCAAGAAGATGAAAATAATGAAACACAGGAAAATGAACCACATATTGATGAATAAGATAATGAAGAAGCACCCTTGCCAAGATCTCCATCAAAAAGAGTTCAAAATAATCATCCTGAAAGACAGATTATTGGAGATAAAAGTGCCGGAGTGGAAACAAGAAGGAAAATTTTGACTCAAAACAAGAAATGTTATCCCTAATAGAACCTAAGTTATTTAAAGAAGCTAACAATAGTAAATATTGGATAGAAGATAGCAATAGTAAATATTGGATAGAAGCAATGAATGAAGAACTAGACCAAATAGAGAAAAACCAGACTTGGGAACTAGTTCCAAGACCCAAGGACAAGAATGTGATAGGAACCAAGTGGATCTTCAAGAACAAGCTAAATGAAAATGGGGAGATTATAAATAACAAATCCAGATTAGTTCATAAAGGATATTCCCAAGTGGAAGGTATTGATTTTGAAGAGACTTTCGCTCCAGTAGAAAGACTTGAGGCCATCAGAATGTTCCTGGAATTTGCATGCTTCAGAAATTTCAAAATCTATCAGATGGATGTCAAGTCAATATTCCTTAATGGAACACTAGAAGAAGAATTCTATATTGAGCAACCAAAATAATTCATGTTAACATAAAATCGGGACTATGTGTGCAAGATTAAAAAGGCCCTGTATGGTCTTAAACAAGCCCCCAGAGCATTGTTCTCAAGGCTTGATAAGTACCTGCAAAAACAAGGATATAAGAGAGGGACTACTGACAACAAATTATACATCAAAATTGAGGATCAAAACATGATTGTTGTGGTGGAATATGTATATGACATCATATTTGGAAGTAATCTTACTTCACTAAGAATAAACTTTTCAACCAAAATGCAAGAAGAATTTGAAATGTCTATGCTGGGAGAATTGTCCTTTTTCTTAGGTTTACAAGTAAATAAAACAAAAAATGGAATATTCGTTTCCCAAGAAAAATATGTCAAGAAAATGCTAAATAAATTCCAAATGGAGGAAAATAAACCTATGAGTACTCCCATGGTCATTGGATGTAAACTAAGCCTAGAAGACGATTCACCAAAAGTGGACCAAATGATGTACAAATCAATGATTGGAAGTTTTCTCTATTCAACAACAACACGACCTGATATCATACATGATGTAGGACTCATGGGGATATTCCAATCTTCACCTAAAGAAACTCACTTAAAATAAGTAATGAGAATATTCAAATATATTAAAGGCACCTTAGAACTTGGATTATGGTATCCAAAAGATAAAGACTTGAATCTAACTAGACACACTGATGCAGATTGGGCCGGTAGTATAGATGATAGGAAAAGCACAATTGGAGGAGAATTTTTTGTAGGAAAATGTCTAGTAGCATGGCTAAGTAAGAAGCAAACATCCACATCACTATCTACAACAGAGGAAAAATACATTGTTGTTGCATCCTGCTGCACACAAGTTCTTTGGATGAAGAAAACATTAGAAGAATTACAAATAAGATATGATAACCCCATCACTATTAATTGTGATAACACTAGTGCCATAAGTATCTCTAAAAATCCAGTAATGCATTCTAAAACCAAACACATCCCAATTAAATACCATTTTCTAAGAGATCAGGTTACCCAAAAAGTAGTTAAAATAGTGTATGTAGACACCAAAGAATGAATTGCAGACATATTGACAAAACCTTTTCCCAGGAGTACTTTTGAAATCTTCGACAAAAATTGGGAGTAATTCAAAAAACTCATTAAAAACCATAAAAATTGTATCATAATAAAATGGGCACATGGTTAGGGGAGCATTTCCACAAGGAGAGCGAAGAAGGATTCCCTCTGCCATTGCTGTGAAAGGGGGAGGAAATTGATAAGAGAAGAAATTTCAAAGAGAAAAAGGTTGCCATCAATGCCAAAGGGGGAGAATGTTGGACACAATGATACAATATTATCATTGATGTCAAATAGGGTGCAAAATAACATTAACCTTAAGTTCAGAAGAGAGAACGCACTGCAGAAATGCTATTGGGATTGAAATCCCCACAGTAAAAATCCAAAAGAACCGAGGAGGAATCTTGTCCGCTGATGTAGTTTTCGGGAAAAATCTAGATCATCAGATTGACTACTAAGAGTCATGGACCTTCAATCATGGAAATTACATATGCATGTTCATCCTAGCATTGACCACTTCAGATAATATCGACCGAAGGAAATTTGCATGAATGATTTTTTGCTGAAGCCGAAGTTCCGAAGTAAACGTAAGCCGTCAGATCTAAGGACCACTTAGAGATCAATGATAGCAGTCAGATCAAGGTTGTGTAACAATAGTCAACATTGGCGCTGAGCACTTCGATGAAAAGAATCCAAGAACATGTAAGTTCACTCGAAGGTCGAAGCCCCGAAGTCTCGAAGTGAATGAGAGCCATTAGATCTGGGAAATACATAGTGACCGTTGGATGAGGTTAGGTGGGTCCAATGGTGGTCAACTTCGGTGCTGACCAATTTGGGGAAAAAGGTTTCAGAACATATGACTTCACCTGAAGGCCGAAGCTCTGAAGTCACGAAGTAAGATACGTAACACACACATTAAGAGCCCACTTCATCATAGTCCACATCAACAAGACCACGTCAGCAATGACACATGGCACAATTAGATGATGACAAGTGTCAAGGTCCAGTTGGAATTTTAGGTATGTGTAAGTCACAAATATAAGTGACACGTGGAAGACAGTCAATGAGTGCCACATCAGCAGTGACATTATAAATCTATGTCACTCTGGGAGTATGTCCTTCGGGGATATCCAGTTTCTCCTACCAACAAACACCCAAAGTGCCGAAGGCTGAAGTCACGAATTAACGTTTGGCTGTTGATCTAAGATCCTACAAAATATTTCTTGACCATCCGATCAAGTACAATGGAAGGATAGACAAAGCTTGTGTAACACCCATGTTTCCCCCAACTTGTAATTAATCATTAATTAGTGTTACCATGTTGTGGCATGGGAACAATGTAAATGTATTATTGTTTGAGTTTCCAATAACTGACTGTGGGTGTGAATCCTTGAAAGTACTGGCCATGATATCACTAGAGGAAAGAATGTGAAAACTATAAGAGAGGGTTCATTATATCAAATAACCCCAAATTTCCCTTTGATGAGGATAATAAACCTCCTTCGGATCCTAAGGAGAGAAATCGGTTAATGAAGAAAGGAACGGTGGTTGAATTATCAACCACCCCCATGAATGGAAGCATGGTCTAGCTGCAGAATGTCAGCCCAAAGTACCACTGGGTCTGGCAGACCAGGATGATCCAATTTTCCTTTTGAAAGAAGGAACAAGATGGAACAAGGAAGAACCTTTTCGAGAAGGGTGTTCATGTAAGGGGATAGACCCATGCAGACAGTAAAAAGGTTATAGAGAGGAGAACGGGAAAAACACATTCCCAACAGAGAACGAGCAGAGGGCCACGATATTGATGCAAAGAAAGCATCTGATAAACCTGGTCGAGGTCGTGACAGAAAAAGAGATCTCTTAGAGTAGGCATAGAATGGGACCTGAGAAGAAGGCCATGAGCTTGATGCTAAGGAAGCATTTCATAAACCTTACATAATATGCGAAAGAGAAAGGATCGATGAGAATTGGCATAAATTCCCCAGTGATATCATGGCTTGGAACAGGGGTGGCCAGAGCGCTAAGAATGAATGCCCTTGAGCCTGTGGTTGGGTGGAAGGACGAACACCCACAATCAGTTAGTTGGCTACCACCTGTAATAGATAAGTAATCTCATATCCTATGCATTTAATTAGTAACTATGAATTAAACTTGGATATATTATGAATGTTGTAGGGATGGACTTGTTTGCTTAATGGTTATACTGTATCTGTTCAATTATGCCTAATTGTGTATTTAAGAAAATAAGGAATTCTCTGGACTATACACGTAAATTCCTGAGCCCTATGGTGGATCACGTTAAAATAAATGAACTGTGAATTTGTTGACCTTGGGCATAACCTCACGTGTGCATGCCTACACTCCCAGGCATTCTGAAGGAAGGGGTTGGTCAAGCTCAGGAGAGGTAGTGCATGTGATCACAATGCCTCTGTGAGGTGACGGAGATAAAAAATCCTCCTTAAGTTCTAGAGTTGATAAATGAGCACAAGAGGTGCGCGGAGGATTTCTCTAAGCATTAATTTTAGAAGAATTAGCACAAAATACCTAAGTACTTAAGGAGATGAAAAAGATCAGGTAGGATAGCGAGATTTATGTCCTGAAAGGAGAGATCCTTTTGTTTGGAAGACGAATGAATGAGATTAGTTTGGGAGAATCTGAAGTTCTCCACGATCGTCGGATCTGTGGAAAGAATGCAGGTGTTAACCCTTAGAACCCTTCAGACTTCGCGAGTCTGGAAAATCAAGCATATTCATTGCACAAGAGGTTAAACCCTCCCAAGTCCCGAAGTAAATATGGGTTGTAAATATGTGGATGCTCAGGAAATATCCCGATTGTCAGATCTACGATATAGTCAGACCGACGTTGACCACTTTGAAAGGAGAGAGGTTTGGTAGCACCAGAACCCCCAAAGTCCCGAAGTCCCGAAGTTGATATGGACCATGGATCTAAGGATCCTTCGAGATCCCTCTCGACCGTTTGATAATAGGGACACAAGTATCAACGTCGCAATCCTGTGGGATCCCATGTGTCAAGTGACGGGGTTGCCAGGTGTCCCTCTTGGAGTGGCACACACTGGGATCAAAAGGACCCTTGAACGGAATATACGAACCAAAGAGCCAAAGTAGATATAAGATGATCAAGCCAAAGGGATAGGTGTCATCAGATCCTACACTTTGGGTGAAATCACTCCGGGAAAAAAGGGGATGTGTTGAACAAGAACTCCCAAATACTGGAGAGCCGGAGTTCATCTGAGTCGTTCGTCAGATGAGGACATGTGCTATTAGATCTTCCATTTTGGGAGATAGCCACTTCGGAGGAAAGTGGGGTCACACAAGTTGAGAAATCCCAAAGTAAATCATGACTGTTGATTTGAGAGACACACACGTCGATAGATTGTTGAATTCAGGTGAAATCACTCCAGGAGAAAGCGAGTGGGGAGAGGTTGAAACTCCTAAATCCCAAAGAGTCGAAGTAATTTATAGTCCTCGATCTGCAGGAGACACATGTCAGCAGATCACGTACTTCGGAAGTGGGGAGAAAGCAACGCGAAGTAGAGAGATGCCCAAAGTGGATCCCCACCATCAAATGAGAGGGACACTTCGCGCACAATCCTTAACTTCGGAAGAAAACGCTCCAGGAGAAAAGGTGGTGTGAGTATCTGGGACTCTCGAACACCGAATTCTCGAAGTAAATTAGGGTCGTTTAAATCCCTGAGGACATGCGGTGTCATATCGTGAACTTAAGAGGTTTTCCACTCTGGAGGATTCACGTGGTGGTCGTCTTGGCACTTGTTGTCTTGGCATCCGTTCATAGCCCACGGTCATATGCAAGTATAGGGGGATAAAAGAACCCGAAGAACTTGGGGGAGGATATCTACCAGCTCTAAGCTCATTTTAGAGCATGGAGATCATGGTTGGTAAGGTCTGGAAGAGCAGAATGGAATAGAGACCCCGAATGAGGGTATTGATTCTCCTAAGAAGAGTGAAAATTTGAGTCCCCACCATGGGTGTGTTACAAATTGGTATCAAAGCATGGTTACAACACTTGGCCTGCTTAGGATCATGCATGATTCGTATGAAAATATTTCTGGAGGAATTTAAGGGGTAACACCCTATCTTACCGCATTCCTAAGAGGCATAGAAAACCTCTATTGAAGAGAGGAATGCTATTATTTATTGTTGATAGATGTTTTGGAAATTGGCACTGTATGTTGCTAATGTAACCAAATAAAGAAGTTGACTTCACTGTGCAATTGTACATGCTATTGTACAGTCATAATATTTAGTTACCAAGGCTAAAGATGGGCCTGTAGAGAATGTTACTGCCAAATATAAATCATCAGCATAAGTTCCTTGCGTAGAAGGATGTAGATTTAAAATTAGTTGGGATTTGTTACCCAACAATATTGAATCATGCTAGTTTGTGACAAAGGAAGCTTAACATTTCTTGGGAAATGGTAGCCGATCCTACAGGAATGGGATTATGCTGAAAAACACTCATATTTAAATTAAAATAGAAATGTGAAAGGATAGAGAGGATCCGTAGTAGTAATGATTATTGCTTTAATGAACGGTTAAACCTAGTATAGGTGTATAAATCCTCTCAATCAGAGGAATGATTCTGGTGACCATTGCCTGAAAAGGGAGAGAATGCAAAACTCTCAGGTTCCAAAGTGGACAGAGGAACAAATTTTTTTTCTGGGTACAGGAATTGTTGGACATGGTTTTTCTAATCAAGCTGATAAACGAAGTTGTAGAAATACAAAGTGATTGAGTGAGAAGTCACTATAGCCTCCCTTGCTTGGTGGATAGGAAACTAATCTGCTAGAGTTATTGTGGGAGGAGGAGAGTGGCCTCCATCCCTGTTTGTGCTGAACATGAGGAATTCTAGGTGTAATGGTCAAGACCGATCTAGACCTAAAGGTACTCTGGATTTATGAACTAGGATACTTAGTAAGTAACATAATCGAAATTGCAGTTGGGCTTTAAGGGAATAGTCCAAATGGTAATAGACATTAAATTGTTAAAATTAAGATAAATTGGTTGACTAAATGTTGGTCCTGTATTTGGTAAAGGAAGTGTTGGGGCACTTCTAGAAGCCCAATGGGTTGGATTGACATCCAGTGGTGGATGGTAGCCATATAGATATATTTGGAAGTTAGTTTGGTTTATTTTTTTGCTTTGGGAATGGTTATAATTGCCCAGATTGTATTTATAAGTTGGGTAATGTTCCATGGAGGTTGAGACAAGAGTGTTTTTCCTTCTAGTTGTTATCGTATGAAAAGAGAACCTAGTTATGACTATGTCTGATTCAAATTCCATGTGGGTGTCGTGTGAATGACTGCAAAGTCTCAACTGAGAGGGAAACTCAGTGTTGAGTATCCCTACCAGGATTGTCATAAGAATGGAAAAAATATACTTGGAGGAGGATCTGGAAGTTTGAGATGCCCATGTGCATGCATGACATGGAAAGGGTGCAAGCAATGATCTTGTATGATGAATGTTTGGTTAGGTTTGTGTGTGTTTATGCTTGAATGAATGGATT
Source organism: Picea engelmannii (assembly GCA_009831015.1). Classification (NCBI taxonomy): domain Eukaryota; kingdom Viridiplantae; phylum Streptophyta; class Pinopsida; order Pinales; family Pinaceae; genus Picea; species Picea engelmannii. Next base: position 138,424 of record ML781825.1, read on the forward strand.
TAATGCATTGTGAAGCTTCTTGATATGAAGCCTGATAGTAATACCAGTTAGATATGAATAATATGAAACGTGAAAGTGATGCACATGTATGATGTAAGGATATATGTATACTAAAGGCACATTATGCCTACCTTGATGAGTGATATGTAAGGAAAGAATTGCACTTGCCAAGATTAAGTGAATACCCTGGATGCATGGTTGAATCCATTTTTGAAGAGTCGTGAAAGTTTTGTTTTGAATGATAGCTTAAGGGGAATGTGCTCCATTCCATCAGGAAAGATGAGTATAAATAAATGAAAGAGTAAATGAGCAAGGATGATCTATTGTCAGGATAAGAAGCAACTAATTATGTCTTAAGGATCACATAAGAATGAATTTGAACAATCACGAGTTGACTAATTTTAGAATAGAGATACATGTAGGCTGTGAAATATACCCATGGTAGCTACACATAGACTTTTGATTATGCATATGGTTAAGTACATCATGGATGTAAGTTAACAAAGCCATAATATGTATGGATACATAATTTGGGTGCATGACAAAGATGCATGTTTATATTCCTTAGGGAATATTTGGTAAACAACTAAAGCTAACTCAAGGCTGAGGCCATCATAGATAGTGATGGATGTGCAATAAGGAAGTTGCATGCTGAGGGAGTTTCCTGTGGAAGAACTGTGTGAAAAATCTGTTAGGAGGTCAAAGTCACAACCTTAATAACTGTTGAGAACTAAGCAGTGAGCTACAATATATATATATATATATATATATATATATATATATATATATATATATATATATAANATCCTAGATTACATTTTTGAAAGCATAATGTAGTGAATAGAAAACTAATGAATGAATAAATGAGTACGTTTGATTGAATAGGCTTGGTTGAAGCCCTGTTAAGAAAAGGCAGATGTATGCCTCAGATACCCAAGTAGAGTATGATTCGGGAAGAAAACCCTGATTGAATTAGGTTAATGGAGATCCTGACACAGGAGATGAACGTGAGTTGTTCACCGAAATGAAACCAATGTCATTCATCAAATTGAATTCAAGATCCACTGGAGTTAACGGATCAAATGCCAGTCGTTCGATAAGATCGACGACCCATATTCATTGCGGAGATCGAATGGGCACATAGGTTAATGACAGAGCCTATGCCCTTAATTTAATTTCAATATAGTTTTGTGATCGGACGACCCGTATCCATTGCGGGGCACGAAGGAGGAATTAATGGGTGTGATGGTTCACGACCCGCAATCAACCTACACCATTGATATCGTCGGGGTGGATGATCAACAAACACAATTAAAAGAGTTGGGCGAGGACTTTTCAAATTTCGAAGATTGAACTCTCCGATAAAGAGCGAGCACATTGGGGATTCCGCAATCATTGTGAGCCATTGATCTGTGAACGATCGGTGGGTGGACCTGCAAGGAACCCATGCATTAATGTCATGTAAATTCATACTATGATTGGGTTCGGTGGTTAGATTTGGCAAATCAATTTCGCAATCTAAATTCTCGGGCAAACAATTTTGTGTTGGCATTATTATTATTTGGAAATCATGTGGTTAAAATCGATTCAGGGCTATGATCGATGACCCGTGATCATTGTGGATATTGCATATGCACATGGGTTAACATCAAGACCTATACCCATAATTTAAATTCAATATAGCGTTGTTTTGAGTTTGGGATCAGATAGTAGATCGGATGACCCGTATTCATTGCAAAGGTCGGAAGGAGAATTAAATCATGAGCTATTTTAGGTTTTTCAATCCATTCCAGTCGTTGGATTTGGGGAAAAATGGATCTACACCATCAATTTGCAGACAAGGGGTTTAGCCAGGATCATAGCGCCTAGACATGGGAGCTGAAGGGATAGCGCCTGAAAAGAATAAATCTGAGGTCACAGCTCTCGGTCGCATGGAGAGAAAACAAAGTTCCTCCGGGACGGTCAAGGAATATATAGTTTAATACTCTGCCTTAGACTGTGGTCGCAAGGACTGGTTCTATGGGAATAAAGGTTCTCATAGCTAGCACATTGCATGGAATTGCTTTGAGGAAGTGCATGTTTGCATGAAGGGAAGACAATGAACCCTCCATTGAGGAAGGAGGAACTTCCAAAAAATTTGAGGACATTATATGGATGTCAAAGGAATGCTTAAAGGCATTCATATGAAACCTGGAGTTTCATGAATGATGATATTAGGGATGTAATAGATTCAGAGAAGAAAATATGGTTCTGCTAAAATAATAAATATGGACAAAGAGTCCATACGATAATAAGTTGGTTGAATTCAAACACACCTTGGCAAGAGTGCCTAACCTGAAAAGTTATAACCTGAAATTGATGCAAGGGTGCATTGGGTATGAATGTGTCCAAGAATGTTGGCAGATTCATTAAATTCAATTGGTATCTGAATTTCATTTTGAAAAGTTGATATACTAAACTGATGCATGTGTAAGGAATGAAATTTCCTTTTTCTTGTATCATCGAATAGATAAAAGTGATTTGACTGTTAGCATGCACAATTTAAGAATTGTTTGTGATGACATTATAAAGGTGCAATGAAAGTATATGTGCATGAGAAACTAACAATTTGTTTGGCTGATTGAAGTTGAAAGTGCAGGAAGAAAAGGGGTCTTGGATATGGCAGCGTTGTAATCCCATAAGGAAGACCAATTTCCTTTTGAGCCAAACCGCTATGGGAAGGAAAGTCCCATAATTCTGAATATGGTTCTTGTGCGGAACAAATATGAAAACAAAATGTGGAACTTGGAAATCTGTGGATGACATATTTACAACAAAATTTTGAATTTAAAATTTATGATGATGTCTCATGAATTTCTGTATGCCTGTGATACAGGTGAGAAGAAAAGATTTGTCTAGAAAGGACAGATGAAGGCTCTCAGGTTGTAAAAGCATGAAAAATGGCTACTGTTGAGCCATGAGAACCCCGTGTTAATCCATGATCTCCTAGAATATGTTGTGTTGAGGTAACACAAGATGGAGGGATGCCTCGACAAAGAAATTTTGAGGGACACCTCGACTATAAGGCTCAATAAAGTCTATGGAATTATTTTTGTGTGAGAAAACCTTGGCAAGTCAAGATGGATCACCTGAGGAATTGTATAATAGAGAAGGGGATGCCTGAGCCTGGGCTTGTAGGGTGAGTGACCACAAGGAAGAGGAGACCTTGATAGTTCTTGTAAACTATTGATTGGGATCATGCACACGATGGGTAGTTATTCCTTTGCGAGAAAACCTTGGCAAGGCAAGATGGATCACCTGAAGAACTGTATAACAAAGAAGGAGATACCTGAGCCTAGGCCTGAGAAAACCTTTTCAAGGAAAGATGGATCACCTGAAGAACTGTATAACAGATAAGGAGATACCTGAGCCTAGGCCTGGAGGGTGAGTGACCACAAGGAAGAGGAGACTTTGATAGCTCTTGTAAACTATTGGGATCATGCACACAATGGGTATGTCAAGGAAAAAAAGTGAGTCTGGATAACAAGACAACCATGTGGATACAAATCCACAATCTGCGTAGATAATTATTGTGCTAGATTAGGAAATTTTCCTAGAAATTTTTATGCAATAGTGAAATGTTTTCACATGAGACTATGATTAATGTGCTTGTTGTCCAAGAATTATTGCAAGTAGGTGACGAAGATTAAGCGTTTGAAAAAGGACCTGATCGAGAAAGAAGGTCAAGACTTCTGAAGTGGCTGAATGAGAAAAGAATGACAGGGGTTATTGAGAAAGAATATCGAGGACGATGTTCCTTTTAACGGGGATGGGATTTTAACACCCTTGTTTCCCCTAACTTTTAATTAATAATTAATTAGGGTTACCATGTTGTGGCATGGGAACAATGTAAATGTATTATTGTTTGAGTTTCTAATAACTGACTGTGGGGGTGAAGCCTTGAAGGTACTGGCCATGATATCACTAGAGGAAAGAATGTGAAAACTATAAGAGATGGTTCATTATATCAAATAACCCAAAATTTCCCTTTGATGAGGATAATAAACCTCCTTCAGATCCCAAGGAGAGAAATCAGTTAATGAAGAAAGGACCAGTGCTTGAATTATCAACCACCCCCATGAATGGAAGCATGGTCTAGATGTAGAATGTTATCCTGAAGTACCACTGGGTCTGGCAAACCAGGATGACCTGAGTTTCCTTCTGACAGAAGGAACAAGAAGGAACAGGGAAGAACCTTCCTGAGAAGGGTGTGCGTGTAAGGGGATAGACCCATGTAGACAATAAAAAGGAGACAGAGAGGAGAACGAGAAAAAAAAATTCCTAGCAGAGAACGAACAGAGGTCCACGATATTGATGCGGAGAAATCATCTGATAAACCTCATCGAGGCCATGAAAGAGAGATATCTTTGAGAGTATGCAAAGAATGAGACCTGAGAAGAAGGCCACGATCTTGATGTTGAGGAAGCACCTAATAAACCTCATAGAAGATGCGAAAGAGAAAGGATCGATGAGAATTGGCATAAATTCCATGGTGATATCATGGCTTGGCATGGGGGTGGCCAGAGCCCTAAGAATGAATGCCTCTGAGCCTATGGTTGGGTGGAAGGACAAACACCCACAGTCAGTTAGTTGGCTACCACCTGTAATAGATAAGTAATCTCATATCCTGTGTATTTAAGTAGTAACTGTGAATTAAAGTTGGATATCCTATGAATGTTGCAGGGATGGACTTGTTTGACTAATGGTTATACTGTATCCCTTCAATTTTGCCTAATTATGTATTTAAGAAAATAAGGAATTTTCTGGACTGTACACGTAAATGCCCGAGCCCTGTGGTGGCTCAATTTAAAATAAATGAACTGTGAATTTGTTGACCTTGGGCATAACCTCACGTGTGCATGCCTACACTCCCAGTCATTTTGAAGGAATGGATCGGTCAAGCTTAGGAGAGGTAGTGCATGTGAGCACAGAGCCTTTGCGAGGCAACATAGATTGAAAATCCTCCATAAGTTCTAGAGTTGATAAATGAGCGCAAGAGGTGCACAAAGTATTTCTCTAAGCATTAAGTTCAGGAGAATTAGTGAAAAATACCTAAGTACTTAAGGAGTTGACAAAGCTTAGGTAGGATAGCGAGATTTAATTCCTGAAAGGAGAGATCCTTTCGTTTGGAAGACGAATGGATGAGATTAGTTCAGGAGAAGCTGAAGTTCTTCACGATCGTCGGATCTAGGGAAAGAACACGGGTGTTAACCCTTATAACCCTTTGGCCTTCACGAGTCCGACGAATCGAGCATATTCATTGCATAGGATGTCAAACCCCCAAAGTCTCTAAGTAAATTTGGGTCGTAAATACGAGGATGGTCGGGAACTATCCCGATCGTTGGATCTATGATATAGTTAGACCGACGTTGACCACTTCGAAAGGAGAGAGGTTTGGTATCACCAAAACCCCCGAAGCCCCGATGTCCCGAAGTTGATATGGACCATGGATTTAAGGATCCTTCGAGATCCCTCATGACCGTTTGATCATAGGGACGCGAGTATCAATGTCTAGATCCTATGGGAGCCCATGTGTTGAGTGACCAGGTTGCCAAGTGTCCCTCTCAGAGTGGCACACAGTGGGATCCAAAGGACCCTTGAACAGAAGTTACGAGCTGAAGAGTCGAAGAAGATCTGAGCCGTCCAAGCCAAAGGGACAGGTGTCGTCAGGTCCTGCACTTCAGGTGAAATCACTCTAGGAGAAAAGGGGATGCATTGAACAAGAACTCCTGAAGGCCGAAGATTCAGAGTTCATCTGAGTCATCCGTCAGCTGAGGACAAGTGTGTCGAGGAAAATATATGAAATTGATCTTACTCAAGAATTTTCAGATTTTGCATGGCTAAAGAAAAATAGACGGGAATATCACCCTATGTTTATATCCATCAAAATTAATATCTGAACTCACAAGTATTCATTAAAAGTGCTTAGGATGTTTTTTATAAATAAAATGTTGCTAAAAAATTCATTATTTATGTGTTTTTCTGAACACAACAGATGCTGAAATAAATATAGAGACAGAAGTAAAGACACCAAGTCGATAATCAAGACAGATGAGACATAAACAATCCTTTATTTCATTCCAATTCATCAAAGAGTCATTCTCTTTACAAAATTTCGTGAAGAAGTTTTGGACCAAAGTCAAACTTAGACGTCCACGATGAAATGTACAAAAGGAACTATGACAAGAAATAAAAAACTGAACTCTAAAAGTTGGATCAACTTGCCATAGATTACTGCCCACTCGACTCTCTGAAAAACAAGTGTCTGAATGATGTAATTCATCCCTAAATCTTTTTGTCTACAATAAGACCCTTAGTATGCTTCTCCTTCTATTCTCCTCCTCTGTTCCTCCTCTTCCTTTTTCTTCTAATAAAATTAGAATTGGTTGAAGTAGTTGAACTACTTCATTAGTTAAGTTAACTAAAATCTCAACAAACTTTTTAGTTAGGGGGAAAAGTAATAAATCATAATAAGGGTTTTTAAATAAATAATAACTCATAGGTGGGACCCCTTGTAACTCCCTTTATCTTTTAACAATCATAACAAAACTGGTTAATTAAAAAAAAATCCTTCCTTTTGACTCCCATCATCACATTCATATTTGATAACGTATCCAATGATTTTGAAATTATTTCCAAAATGTATTACTCATATATCCAAAAAAAAAACATGTTGTCCCAAAATTTATGAGGTCAACTGTCATCAACAATAAATAAAATAAAACTTAAAATCCATATTTTCCACTCTAACATGCAATCTTTCCCTTGTTGTTGTTGTCACCTTTTGATCTCTCTAAATTTTCCTTTGGCTGTGCTGAGCCTTTAGGCCTAATCTCTCTGATCACATGAGAAAAATCATCCCTCAAATGCATCCGAGAGGACACAGATTTATCAGAGCCATTGGAGGGTGAGGAAGGGGAAACAATGGATTTTTCTTTGTCAGGGGCATGGTGGGCCTCGGTTTGCAACCTTTTTCTAGCATGGGAATATTGAACTGATGAGTGGATAGGGGCATATTGGACAATAGGATTGATATGCGATGGAGCAGGTAAAGACAAATTGGTCCAACCACGATGTTGGGAGACTATCGGGTGGACAATCTCTTGCCAGCCATCGTTTTCAGGAACCTCGGGTTGCAATGAGACATGAGGGGGAATGAGAATACCAGGGGCTTGTGGATATTGGAAGAGAGGCCTTTTAGGCCTAGGTTGGACCATTCCTTGCCCAATCCAATTGAAAAAACCAACCTAAAATAGTCGGCCTAACTCTTGCGAGTCAACATCAAAGTGAATGGATAATCTTGGCCTTCTCGGGGCCCTGTTCCAATTACCTCTTCCTTGGTTACCTCTGCCATGGCTACCTCGGGTAAAAAATATTATTCCTGTATGCATGATTGATTAGAAAATAGTTTCTTTAACAACAATACATGACAACTCTTTTAAAATATGAAATAAACGTTGGTTCAGTAACATATCAGACTCATGCAATCTAATTCATACAAATTGTTTAATTGTTGTCAATAAGAAAGGGGTGAACAAAGGTTTTGGGATATGCGAGGGGTTTGTATTGAGCGAAAAATGTTAAAATGAGGGGGAAAAGAACATGGTTACTACTCACTGACAAAAAACAATCAACTGAAATGTAAACCAAAGAACATATCATTGTAATCCATCCATGTGATCTTAAACTGTCACAATACAGAGCTCCTCTTAACTATAATTAAATTTTAGGAATAGGGAGTGAGTAATAGATATGGGAAGGCGATGGGATTGTAATTAGAGGAAAGTGAAATAATTATAGGGTAAAAGAGAGGATAATGTTCATAATATTAATTAAGTAATCCATAAAACCAGTATGTATTCAATGCAACGAACCGACACTAACCAAATACTGTGATCAATTAATAATTACTGTGTGTATAATTTAATCATTTCTCTGTGTTAAACTTGCTCATTGTTCACTTAACACTTTTAATTACACAGTGCCATCATACTCAAGATAATATGATTTCCAAAAAACCTATATAAAGAATCTCGTTTCCTTTCATTTATTTCATTTAAAAACAAAATTCCAGTGAACACACAGTCCTTTGTATTGACTCTGTTCAACATCCAAACCATCAACCACTGTCTACAATAAATTCTTCAAATCAAACACATACACAAGCTATTAAAAAACGTGCCTGACTCCATTCCTTTAATCAATTTAACATTATAATAAAACCATACTATTATAAAACCCATGCCCATCTCTGATATGATGCACGATATCCATAAACATTTAAAGTAGACAACCAAGTCACAAATATCATAGTTTTAAATTGCAATACTCATGATTGGCAATTAAAATACACAGTAACAACAACCATCATTTCAACCTATATCATGTTGTAGGAAAAACACAACCCATATCATAAATAAAAGAGGCATACTCTCGATCAACCATAAAACAATGTTGAGTTAACAATCCAACTGTTACAACACAAGAGGCAGCGACTGTATGCCCATTTCATTTCTCGAATCAATCAATTAACCATGCTGAGCTATAGACTCGATTGTTACAATAAACAATGCAATGACTATATGTCGACAATAAAAACCACTATCAACGCTATTAACATAGATGAGCTAACAATCAACCACTGTTGACGATACTAGACCAACTCGTAACAATCAACAATTTACCTGACATAATATAACTAGATCCCTTTATTAAAAATGGGCTTTGAATAATCAAGGGTTCGCTCTGTATACCAACACAGGGAGACTGGAGTCGACCACCAACAACAGGAGAGAAACTTTCGAGACAATATGATGGACACACATGCCATATTACCAATATCTTCGTAGACAGGGTGACAATTCATGAGATAGGAGAGACTATGAACAAAGGGACAGGGGCTTCTTATAATAACACTGAGAACATGCAAGGCATAACCCTCATGGTTTTCCCAATCAACCCGCGTAATGATGATGTGAAACAGAGCCATGAAATAATAAACAAACCTAAATCCAACATCTTGGCATAATAGCCACCCAAACCAACTGTGCAGAAACCACAATCATATACGAATCCACGACCAGGCGAAAACGATAACAATGACCCATGGTGGTTCAAAATCAAACAAAGCAACCAAATACGAATGGGTATGTTTACAAGAACTGTGTGGAGATGACCAACAAGTTTGGACCGAATGAAACCCTCCAAGCAAAACCCATAAGACAACAGAGATCCTTCATGGCTTCTATAACACAAAATTATCAATGAAACGTGACTTCAATTATCCAGTCCTTTCCTTTACAATGAATACACATAACCAACCATTCCAAAGAAAACTCACAAGTTTACATAGTTCTCAGTCTCAAGAAAAGCATAAACCCACACATCACCGAGCCAATATATATTTCATAACCAGAGCGGGTTCATGGATGGCGAAAAATACATACTTGTAACAAAAAATCCTTGAAAACGTGAGTTTGGCCAAGCAGTTCTTCCCTTACCTGAAAATCAGAGCTTAACCACAACGAAACACAATTGAACAATAGCCAAGATAGGGTGTTGACCAGTGGGAGAGGTATGGAGTGGCATGCAGTAAATGCACATCGCTTCCATCCTTTACTCATTCAATCACTTAGTACACGCCAGGAAACCATTCCATTAATCCATTTAATTAACCCATGCATCAAAACCAACATCCATTACTTGCCAAATGCACCACCCTATATCACATTAACCATTACCAACCATACCATAATCCATATCACATGTGTTTTCATATAACTCAATAAATCGTATAGCCACTAACTTTGTTAGCTAGGACTAACAACAATCCTTTAATTTCAATGCATATAGTGTATCATAGTAGCATAGTAGCCTAGTTTATTTTCTTCCTTAGATTTTTCCATAGGTCTCTTTTCAATTGCTCTTATTTTATGTTACTAACATGTGTCTTGTGAAGGTGTAACATGTAACAGATCGTGGCACTAAATAGAAATGTCACAACAATGGATATAATCCATTCAAAATATATGGAATTTAGAGATTAGAGAAATTAGAAACAACACATAATACACATTATCCATCTGCTATTATGTCGCAAATAAAACCAAGATTTCATCAACCATATAGAACACTATAAGCAATGTCGAACAGAAACATAACATCAATAAGAAATAGACATGATCTTCAAATCTACAAGGGGGTCCCACCTACTAGTATTATATATATCATTAGCTTATAATAATAGGCTTTAGCAATACTTTGCGGACAAAATCCTCGTTGCGATTTTAATCGTCAACAAGGTGTCAGCAGATCTTCCATTTTAGGAGATAGCCACTTCGGAGGAAAGTGGGGTCACACGAGTTGAGAACTCCCGAAGTAAATTGTGACCATCGATTTGAGAGAGACATGCGTTGACAGATCGTTGACTTCGGGTGAAATCACACTAGGAGAAAGCAAGTGGGGAGAAGTTAAAACTCTTGAAGCCCAAAGAGCCGAAGTAATTTATAATTGTCGATCTATGGGAGACACATGTCAACAGATCAAGTACTTTGGAAGCGGTGAGAAAGAAACGCGAAGTAGAGGGACGCCCGAAGTGGATCCCCACTGTCGAATGAGAGGGACACATGGTGCACGATCCTTAACTTCAGAAGAAAACACTCTAGGAGAAAAGGTGATGTGAGCTTCCGAGACTCCCAAATGTCAAAGTCCCAAAGTAAATTAGGGCCATCGAAATACCTGAGGAAATGTTGCGTCAGATCATGAACTTCATAGGTTTTCCACTCCAGAGGATTCATGTGGTGGTCATCTTGGCACATGCTATCTTGGCGTCCGGTCATAGCCCACAATCATATGCAAGTATAGGGGGATGAAAGAACCTGAAGAACTTGGGAGAGGATATCTACCAGCTCTAAGTTCGTTACGGAGCATGGATATCGTGGTTGGTAAGATCTGGAAGAGAAGAATGGAATAGAGACCCCGAATGAGGGTATTTATTCTCCTAAGAAGAGCGAAAATTTGAGTCCCCACCGTGGGTGTGTTACAGCGTGAATCATGAAGTAATGCTAACCGTTGATATACTTTGGGAGCATTCTTGACTATTGATCAAGAATAGTGGAAGGAGTAAATGAAGGTGTTAACCGACAACAAGTGGTCACCGCCATTCTATGACTTATTCGGTAGGTAAAACTCTAGATAAATTTCGAGTATCCTGAAGTCCCGGAGTCACGAATAGATGAATACCTGAAGAGTGGGATCTCTTGTGTGCCTAAGCCCACTGTCCTAGATCTTGGAAATGTGAAGGTTATTAAGCAGGGAAGTGTTGATACACACTCCGATGAAATTTGACCCAAAAGAGTTGGAAGACTGCAAAGACCAGAGTCCCGAAAACACCGAAGTTCCGAAGTGAATGAGAACTATTCATCGTGCAAATAAAACATGATCGTCCGATATAGTATACACACTTTGGTGAAATGCACTCCGAAAGATTGAATGATTACAAAGGCTAGAAGTCCCAAAGGATGAATTTATGAAGTAATTATAGTCATCCATCTCAACGTAAAATTAATACGTGACCGTTGATCTTGATAAGTGATTAAGCACTTGTTTGGCTTAGTGCTTGTTCACCACCTTTGGTCGTATGGAATAAAGGTCCCGAAGAGTTTCTGTGTGAAATGTAACACACTGAATGAGAAATTTATCTCGGTCAAGAAGGAACATTAAACCAGATAGGATCTAGACTTTGTCCTGATTTATCTTAAGTAACTCAATAGATGCTATGCATTAGAGAGCTAATAAAAAATATTAGATCTGATCAATGAAAATTGAGAATGAAATAAAGAGGCATGGGATCGAGTTAAAAACAAAATCTATCCATATTAGTGATCAATTTATGAAAATCACTCTCGCTAATTTGAAAAGCCTTCACAATAATGTTTGAATAATAATGAAGAAAAAAAAACTTTATTATTATTAATCTAAATGAAGAGGTGTGATGGTCCAAACAAAGGGACATAGTGCTTCATATATCTCACATGTTGGGGGACTATATAAGAAAGGAAGAATGGTGAAGAAGAAGTGTCTTTGTAGTCCATATTAGAAGATCAAAACAAAAGAAGAGTCCAAGAAGAAGAACTGATTATTCTTATGAAGTGAGGGTGGAAATGAGGAGAACAAAAGGATTCATATCCTTTACTAAGTAAAGTGTAATTTAAGGGAGTAGGTGCTTCCTAGGGTTGGTTCCCTAAATACAAGGGAGTTGGTGCTTCCTAGGGTTGGTGCCCTAAAGACAAGGGAGTTGGTGCTTCCTAGGGTTGGTTCCCTGAAGAAGGGAATTTGTGTCTCCTAGAGTTGGTGATCTAAAAAGGATTGGTGTCCTTCACTATTCTTCATAAAAACCTTGTAATTCCCATTAATTATATTTATATAATTGATTTTACATACAATTCCATTGTTGATCTATTGTGGTAATTAATAAAATATAAAATTAATTGCTAATTGTTGAAAAAGGGTAATACTGATTCACCCCCCCCTCTCAGTATTCCAAAAGTCTAAGCATTATATGTGTAGTCAGTCCCTATGAAGTTTTCCTTGCGATGGAGTTAATGATCATACTTGCACACCAACTTACAAAACATTTTCTACTATACTGAAGGAGGAAAGTATATTGAGGTTCATTTCCATAGAGCATGAATCAATGATTCAAGTCAAAGTCTTGATCATAAGGCATGATACATTTGGGATTAAAATATTTTTCACTAGGTTCCATTAAGTTATCCCTCAAGTGTTTCTCCACTTCCTGTAGATTTTAACCTTGTACAATATTTACGGCAAACATATTTTCAGTAAAAGAACAGAAAATATACAATGGAAAATACACACATTACAAAGAAAGTTTTCCCCTGGAAACCCAAACCGAGAAAACCAACATATTCAATATTCATTCATAGTGATACATTGTTTACAATACAATATACATATAGGAGCCAACGACATCCAAAACCCTAACCCAATGACCTAGATTAGTCAACAAACCTAATTCCTTAACCGAAAATAGAAAACCATAGACAAAAACCATGTGCCTAAAAACTTCCCAACAATGGACATGGAAATCAAGGTGACACGAAAAATGTGGAAAAATGCGACACATTTCTCGAGGAAAAAAAAAATCTCGGGGGCGCTTCCCCTGAACCCCCTACATGCCTAATGCAACATAGAACACACTAATGCTAGTTGTGCAAAGAATATAATACATACTCAACATTCTCCTTCTTGTTGTTTTCTTTGCATATGGGGGGTTATAGGGTTACATAGTCAATAATGCCCATGGATCCTCTACACCAAGAGAAATTCTCAGTGCTCATAGATTTTGTTAATGAATATGCAACATTCTTCAAAGTGTCCACCTTCATCAACAAACCCTTTCTTTTCTTCAACCATGTCTCTCACAAAGTTATATTCAATATCAATATGCTTTGTATTTGAATGATAAGCCAGGTTCTTTTCTAAAAAACTTGCACTATGATTGTCACAATCTATCCTTACAACTTGTTGAACCAACCCAATACCTGAACAAAATATTTTTAACCATACTTATTCCTTACTTGCATGAGTGGCTACCATGTATTCAATTTTTGTAGTTGAAAGTGCCACTACAACCTGTCTTTTGCTCATCCAACTAATTGCTCCTCCAAATAGGTGTTATCCACAATTTTGGTCATCGAGATGATGTCATGATAATGTCATGATGATGGAAAATCAAGCTCTTTACTTAGAACACTTTCCTGAGAAAAGTTACATTTTTCTGCTTCCAGAAATCATGCTTTTAAGGGATGTTCGCAGGCTACCTATGTATTTGTCTGCGAGAATGCCTGATTCTCGCAGGCTGCTTTAAGATGAGGTGCGAACCTCTCACACTGTAACTAATAGCCAGGGTGCGAACATGTTTCAAAGGAAGGAAAAAGATAATATCTTGAATCTTCTAGAAGGGAATCTTCTAGAAACATGAGTTGGCTTCGAATGGTTATTCAAGTGCTCGCATTCCAGATATCTTGGGATCATTTCCTATCCAAGTAACTAATCTATCTTCTCTTATATATTGAGGAGATTACTCATGGAAAGGGTTAAGAAGAATAAGCAGCAAGCCAGCTAGAGATTGATTAGAGAATTAATGCAAGGATGTATGGAGGACTGATGCTACAACAGCTAGAGACAACAGCAAGGTCATCATAAGTGGTTGATTTTATTCATGCATGAGCAAGTGTGTGTGTCAGAGCTAGGAGCCATTGAAAGGAGACTTACGACATCAAGGCTTAAGTTGTAAGTTTCACTTTCAATTAATTCAATACAATAATATGTCCCTTTCCCATAAAGATGATGTCACTTTATTACATAACTCCTTGATCATATGTATAGACTAGTTATTGAATATATTAATCTGCCTTTACTTCGATTGGTTCATTCTGCTGTGATCTGGACGGGACGAGAGCATTGGAGCAAATCTTGGAACAACAAAGATATAAGGAAAGCGTTCATAAGGTATGTCCATGATCCTCATTTTTCAGTTCATTCAATAGTCTAGATCTAGGGAAAGTGTATTATTCTGTCCTGTTTTGTTCTAGATCCAGGTGGATCTATGGAGATGATCTAGGGAGATCGGTTTGTGTCCGCACTCACGGATTTATCCTGAAACAAAATTGGCAACTCCACTGGGGATATATCCATTTTTCTTTATTGTTTTTGAATTTTCTGTGGCCATTTGCTCTATTTGCCTTTTTCTCTTGATTTGTCAGTCTCTGAGTCCTCAGGATATCCTGAGAGACCTTATGGGTCTATAAGCCAGTTAGAATTTTTCTTGTTTTTTCAAAATTTTCATTATTTTCAGAGATTCTCGCACTGTATCCATTGACATCCTACGAGAACCAAGAAAGTTCGCACTCTGCATATATATTCCAGTGAAAACTGTTCGCATCTTGCATCAAGGTAGCCTGCGAGAATACTATCTTCTCGCACTGTGTTCTACTACTTGCCTGCGAACATAATTTTTGAATTTTTTTGAATTCAAGTTTTGAATTTGTCAACTCCTCAAAACAGTTGATTTGTGTCTTCTTGGCTTATTGGGTCATTGACTTATGCATCTCTTGCTATAGTTTGCTTGCTTGAACTGATCTAGGGTTTCTAGGTTTTTCTTGCCTTTGTAGCTTGACCTTCATTTCTTGGTTCTTTTTGGCATTTTCGGTCTCCCTGAGTTCTGGAGTTGAGTGTGGCTGATTGGCTGAGAACCAGTGATTGGTAGCGAGTCAAGTGTTTGGTGTTTCTCGTTTGCTTGGTGGTTTGAAAGGACATTTTTCATTAGCATTGAGGAACTCTTTGGTTTTCTTTTGTTTTTACTTTCGTTGAAAGTTTTGGATTGGGTTGTTTGCTTGGGTCTTTATGATTTGGTTTTCTTTTCTCGTTATTTAGAGTTCTTCTTGGAAAGTGAGCAATAAGTTTTCTTTCAAGAGTTTGTTTTTACTTTTTCAAAAACATTGAAAATCAAGTTTTTAGAGTTTGTTTGAGAAAGACATTTGGAAATCGTTCATGAATATATGATTGTTTACATTGGCATTTGAATGAAAATTGAGCATTGCATTCGCATTGTAGTATTGAGATTGACTTGGAAGATACTCTCTCTCCCGTAACTAGGATTCATGGAATGAAAAGATTTATATTTCATCATTGTCCTTGCATCTTTTGGGTCAGAGTCATACATCACGAGTTTCACTTCCGTTACCTTTGAGTAAACAACAACTTTTAAAAACATTGCGTAATATTAAAATTGATCTAGTAACTTTTTCTAGGGCTCTTTTACACCAACATTTAGCTAGGCTAGTGATTTGGAGTAGGAAGAGAGACACACTCTCCAAAATCTCAAAAAAACACAATAGCATCTTGAGTTAGGGAGTGTAAAATTCCATTGGCAGCATATTGTCCGAGAAGCCCTTCTAACACAAGGGTCAAGCACTAGGTCGCATTGGTGTTGGCAGAGTTACTACCCCTGCTTTGTTGACATCGGTGTAGAGATTGCACGTATTACGGGGATCACTCTGAGGTATACCCACAATTATGAGTGGAAGCCTTTGAGTTAGTTTCGGGCTTGATACCCTGCCCTTGCGTGTGGATCGGACTGCCGACTATTCCCCCAGGCTGTACTGTTGTTTGTGGTGACCTTAGTGGCCTATCTCTCTAGGTTCTTACCCAAGGTGACTGTGGAGGGGAAAGTCTTCACGGTACCTAGAATTGACGTTGATCAAACTCACTCGGGCTCCTTGGAGGGTAT
>ML781825.1:157401-194318 GCA_009831015.1 Picea engelmannii
AGATCCTTCTAGAAGCGGAAGCTTCTATTAGGTCTTCTTACATCCGCCTTATTCTATTTTATTGAAAGGTCTTATTAATATTGACCTTTATTACATCCGAATACATTAAGCTACCTATGTGCGGGTTAGGACCTTAACATATTTTCAGTAAAAGAACAAAAAATATACAATGGAAAATACACACATTACAAATAAAGTTTTCCCCTGGAAACCGAAACTGGGAAAACCAACATATTCTATATTCATTCATAGTAATACATTGTTTACAATACAATATACATATAGGATCCAATGACATCCAAAACCCTAACCCAATGACCTAGATTAGTCAACAACCCTAATTCCTTAACCGAAAATAGAAAACCATCGACAAAAACTATGTGCCTAAAAACTTCCCAACAATGGACATGGAAATCGAGGTGACACGAAAAATGGGGAAAAATGCGACACATTTCTCGAGGAAAAAAATTTCTTGGGGGTGCTTCCCCTGAACCCCTTGCACGCCAGATGCAACATAGAAGACACTAATGCTAGTCGTGCAAAGAATATACCACATACCCAACATTCTCCTTCTTATTGTTTTCTTTGCATACAGGGGGTTATAGGGTTACATAGTCAATAATTCCCATGGATCCTCTACACCAAGATAACTTCTCAGTGCTCATAGATTTTGTTAATGAATCTGCAACATTCTTCAAAGTGCCCACCTTCATCAAAAACACTTTCTTTTCTTCAACCATGTCTCTCACAAAGTGATATTCAATATCAATATTCTTTGTATTTGAATGATAAGCCAGGATCTTTTCTAAAAAAATTGCACTCTGATTATCACAATCTATCCTTACAACTTGTTGAACCAACCCTATACCTGAACAACATATTTTTAACCATACTTCTTCCTTACTTGCAAGAGTGGCTACCATGTATTCAATTTTTGTAGTTGAAAGTGCCACTACAACCTGTCTTTTTCTCATCCAACTAATTGCTCCTCCAAACAGGTTAAACACATACCCGCTTGTATATCTCCTACGATCCAGATCTCCAGCCCAGTCTGCATCCACAAATCTATGTATGTCCAACACTCTTTCCAATCTTGGTCTTCCTTGGTAGCACAATCGATAGATAGCATTGCCATGAAAATACCTAAAAACCCTTTTTACTATTGTCCATGGCTCCTTCCCTAGTTTTGACATATACCTGATCAAAACTCCCACTGCATGTGCAGTGTCCGTTCTAGTACAGACCATTGCATACATAAAACTGCCAACTGCAATTGCATGTGGAACACGAGACATGTCTTCCTCCTCTTCCCGTGTCTTGGGACATTGATCTGCATATAAATTTACACCAACAAGAATATGGACCTTGATCGGTTTACATTCCTGCATATTAAACCTCTACAATATTTTCTCGACGTATTTTCTCTGATATAACCAAAGTTTCCTCTTTTTCCGATCTCTTTTAATTTCCATGCCCAAAATGAAATTTGAAGCATCGAGATCCTTCATGTCAAATTTAGAGGACAACTGATTTTTCACATCTTTGATAGTCTCCTTGTTGTTTCCTATCAGCAACATGTCATCCACATACAAGAACAAATAAATCAAATGATCACCAATTAATTTAAAATACACACAATGATCCTCTTTGCTTCTTGTGAAGCCAAGTCCTAGCATATAAGTATCAAATTTTTGATACTACATCCTTGGTGATTGTTTTAAACTATACAGGGACTTTCTCATCTTGCATACCAACTCATTCTTTCCCTTCACAACAAATCCTTTTGGATGCTTCATATAGATTTCTTCTTCCAAATCCCCATGTAGGAGTGTTTTCTTCACATCCAATGTTCTACTTCAAAATCAAATGAAACATCAACAAATAACATAAATATTATAGAAGTTAACTTGGCAACAAGAGAAAAAACATCACCAAAATCAATTCCCTCAACCTGGGAATAACCCTTTGCTACTAACCAAGCTTTGTATTTCTCCACTATTCCTTCTTCATTCAATTTTTTGTGAAATACCCATTTGTTGCCAATGGGATTTATTCCAGTTGGAAACTCCACTAGATCTCAAGCCTCATTCTTATCCAAGGCTGCCATTTCTTCATCCATGGCCTTTAACTAGTGTTTTCCATCCTTTGAATCCACTTCCTCCCTGACAGTTCTAGGATCATCATCAATAATAGACAAAGAAAAATTTGAATGGAAATCAGATGGAGTATACCTTTTTGGTAACCTTCTTTCTCTAACCGATCTCCTCAATACTGGAGTACAAGGAGCTTCTTCTTCATATTCCTATTCTTCTGTAGAGTTTGATTCATCATCCCTTAAATCAAACTCCATTTTATCTAGTTCTTCCTTACTTGGTAAGACTTCCTATTTAATAATGTCCTTCATTTCTCTAAATACCACATCTCGGATATACACAACCTTATTAGTTTTTGGGTTCCAAAGCTTATAATCGTTGAGACCATCTTTATACCCAATAAACATACACTTTTCAACCTTCTTATCTAGCTTACTCTTGTTTTCCTTTGGAACATGAACATAGGCCTCACATCCAAATACATTGATATGTGTGAGAGAAGGTTTCTTACCAGTCTATACCTCTTGTGGAGTCTTGTCATCCAACACTGATGAGGGTGATCTGTTGACCAGGTAACATGTAGTACCCACTTCCTCTTCCCATGATTCTTTCCCTAAATCGACACCACTGAGCTTGCACCTTGCTTTTCCTATCAATGTCTTGTTCATCCTTTCTACAACTCCATTCTTCTGAGGTGAATATGGAGTAGTCTTATGCCTTGATATACCACACTTCTCACAGAATTCTTCAAATTCATTCCCACATAAATCTCCACCATTATCTGTCCTCAATACCTTAATTCTTTTCTCTAGTTGATTCTCAACAAGAGCCTTAAACTCTTTAAACCCATCAAATACTTTAGATTTTTTCCTGAGGAAATATATCCAAGTATTCCTCAAGAATTCATTTATAAATGAGATATAGTACACAACTTTTCCCAATGATGGAATCGACACAGGTCCAAACACATCACTGTGAACTAGCTGTAAAATTCCTTCTTCCCTCGTTGCACCAGAGGGGAATCTTACTTGATTTTGCTTCCCATATACACATTTTTAATAGAAATCAAAATCCAGAGAGAAGTTAGACATACCTTCAACCATACCTTTTCCGTGTAGTAGTCGAAGACCCTTCTCTCTGATATGCCCTAGTGTTTGATGCCACATCATAACCTTTTGTCTAGAGATTGTAGGAGTTCTTTCTTCTTAAACTCCAATATTAGGAACAATATAACTATTACACCCATCACTAATAGTTCTTCCTTGTAGCTTATATAGATTTCCAAATCGAACTCCCTTCAGAAACACCATTGCTCCTCGAACCATCCTGTAGGTTTCCTTTTCAAATATTTCTTTTACCCCTGCATCGTCCATTTTTCTTACAAAAATAAAAATTATGGCCAATCCTGGGATGTGCAGAACTCCAGGCAATGTTCTAATCCTTCCATCTATGAGCCTCAACTTGAATTTTCCTCTACCTAAGATTATGGTTGTCGAGTCATCACCTAGGAAAAAATTACCTCCATCATACCTTTCATATTCACAGAACCACTCCTTGTGGGGAGTCATATGAAAGGATGCACCTGAGTCAACTGACCATGCATCATGATCCATATGTGTGCTTGAAAAATCCAGGTACACATTCCCCCCTTCTTCCTTGGAGGTCTTTTCTTCTGTAGAAGGAGATTCTTAAGTTCCCTTCTTTTTCTCAACTTTGGATCTACACTGCTTATTGTAGTGCCCTTCTTTTCCACATCTCTAGCATACCTTTACAAAATTTCTAGGAGACTCAGATCTTCCCTTAGACTTAGATCTCCCACTTGAGGACTTAGATCTATTTCTTTCCTAGGATTTTCCTCTTGAAAATAATGCATCTGTGCTCTATCCTTCCATGTTCTTCTGTCTCATCTCCTCCGACAACAAGGATGATACCACTTCATCAAAATTCAAGGAAATTGTATTACTACCTATGACCACAACCAGACTATCCCACGAGTCCGGTAAAGATCACAGTAAACCAATACAATTATCTTCATATGAAATTTTAATCTCAACAAATACTAACTAACTTACCATAGTATTGAATGCATTCAAATGGTCTGCCACTGAGTCTCCATCTCTCATCCTCAGGTTATACAACTTATTTATTAGGAATAGTTTATTTACTAGGGACTTTGACTGATACAACTTCCCCAACTTATCCCATAAATATTTGGTTGTAGCTTCCTCTAACACATTCAGTAATACTGAATCTCAGAGACACAGTCGGATTGTGCTCTTCACCTTCTGATCCAACTTTTTCCAGTCATCTTCTGAAGTTCCTATAGGTGCAGTACCTAGATCCACTACGATCCACTGATCTCTGTCCACCAACAAATATTCCATCTTGAGCTTCCACAGCTCAAAACTTTTTCCATTAAACTTCTTGATCTCCATTTTCAAACTGTTCGCCATTTATTTTCACCTGAAAAATCAATACCATAGATCTCCCACTATAACAAGGCTTATCAAAGTCCCAAGCCAAACCCTTGAACACAAAGGCGTCCCCCTGAAGCCAACAAAGCTCTAATACCAAATGTAGATTTTAACCTTGTACAATATTTAATGCAAGTATATTTTCAGTAAAAGAACATAAAATATACAATGGAAAATACAGACATTACACAGAGACTTTTCCCATGGAAACCCAAAATGAGAAAACCAACATATTCTATGTTCATTCATAGAGATACATTGTTTACAATACAATATACATATATGAGTCGACGACATCCAAAACCCTAACCCAATGACATGGAATAGTCAACAACCCTAATTCCTTAATCGGAAATAGAAAACCATCGGAAAAAACCATGTGCTGAAAAATTGCCCAACAATGGACATGAAAATCGAGGTGATAGAAAAAATGAGGAAAAAATGCTACACGTTTCCTGAGGCAAAAAAACATTCAGGGGCTATCTCCCCCCTCAACCTCCCCTGTGGTCCCGGTGCAACGTAGCAGACACTAATGCTAGTCGTGAAAAGAATATAACACATACCCAACACTTCCTATGAGCATTCATAGCCTTGATAGAGTTAACACGACGTGACTCATGGAAATTTCCCTACTTCCAACAAGCATCCATAGCCTTGGTGGAGTTATTTGCATGTTCCATTTATAAATTGAACTTCCTTCCCCAATCCTTTTTTTATTTCTTTATAAAACAATGGATGAGGGAAGTAGTTGTCTTTACATGCTTACAAAGATGACAACCTTTCTTTTTGGATTTACATAAATGATTTGTTGCACTTTGCTATTAAGGTAACCCCCTTTTGATTTTCCAACCTATAGAGTTTCAAATTTTCACCTTTCTCATGATCAAGTCCTTTAATATGTTTGAGTGGATGCTACAACACACTTAATTCATGCACCAAATTATGGCATGGTGATGATCATGACCCATCATTCAGAATGTTCACGTTCCAACCACTTACACTACATTTTTTTGTACTCTTGATCTTTAATTGTATCCTCTCTTCTCTAAGCTCATAATCAAGAATTAACACATAGAATTCTTCAGGCCCATACTTTGTGTATATTGTTTGTCTTGTAAGAGAAAGGTCAAAGTATAGAACCATCAAATGAAATTATGAAATAAATCAATCAACAAACAAACCTAATGTTGGGTGAAGAATCAATTTGTTTGATTTCCCGACCAAATATCCCTTATAAAAAGACTCCATGAAGAAACAAAATTTTGCACAATACTCATATGTTAAATCATAACGAACCATTAAATTTGATTGAATCATGTGTTAGGCTCTATATGTTAACATATTTAGAGACAAAAAATGAAAGATGCAGATTTCAAAATCCCTACATCTAATCTGTCTAATGGAATGAAATCAAGAACTAATGCTAATAAAAAATAAAATATGAAGTGAATTAAAAATTAATTTGTACAAGCCAGTGGCCTTAAGGACCAGTTAGCAAGGAACTAATTTACTCAATTTGGATGCAAAAACTACTATATGTAAGAAAACATGAAGGCAATAAGGGAAACCAGTACCTAAAGACTATATTCCTACCCTAACCTATATTAATGCTTGCATAACTATGTGAAATCATAAATCTAGTGTAGCCATTGGAAGATGGTGATGGATATCAAGGTATCAAGGTAAAGCATAGGTATGTGAGGTTAATATGTTGAATGACACATGTTTTAAATAATTATGGAAATAGGGATCTCATGCATGGTCAAGAATGTGAGGTGATTAGCATAATGGGGAAGATTTGAAGACCATGATGATTCCATCCATAGTTCCATAAAGCCATGAAAGTGATTATCATAAAGTTTAGAATTACAGATTCAATTTAATGAAAATGGACCTACCTCATTGACTAGATTATTTTTCACGATGATGATTTCCAAATGAATGTCTTCCCCATAATATCTCCTTTAGTTTGGTTATGCGTACCAAACTTATGGAGACCCGAGTCTCTTATTGAATTGGGATCCTCATATAGGAACATAGAATGTGTATATGTGAGAATTATATCCTTTTGTTGTTCTTGAGACTTAGATTATAGATTATGTATGAGTGGGGAATCATAAGGCTTCATTGTTTTGGAAAGGGAAGTTTTTCCATCACAAATAGATGTGCTTGATAGCAGGATATTGTTATAGTAATTTTTAATTATATTTGTAATGGATTTCATTTCCCTTTTCATAAGGGTTCATGTTTGGTGTTTATGAAGTCTAAAATATTCTTGTCATTCAATCTTCTCCCATTGAATTTGTTCTGGAACAATCTTATATTCCTGACAAATATTCTTGGTCTGTTTTTCAACTTCTCCCAGTTCTAATTCCAGAGACTTAATTTCATTATGTGTTGTTCTTGTGTAATCATGACAAGGAAGAAAAGATAAGGAATTATCCTACAACATTCCTCTATCATATCATCTTCAAAATAACTTGACAATGCATCTTGAAAGTCTACGAAATTGAAATATTTATTAGTTTCTAGGAAAATAGAATTTATAGAGATACTTGTATCCTCCTTCTCCATTGGTGTTAGTGGATTGTTACTGAAATTAGGTTTATTGTCTATCATTTTGAGATCATCGAGGCTTGAGTATATGAATCTAATCATAATTCTAAACTTGCAAGAGGGAGATTATTACAAGTTTGCAACATATAATCTTGATGTGGTGATTCATGTGAACTTGCATTATAATGTTTTTCTAGAACTATTGAATCTTAACGAGGACAACCAAGACTTGACATGAGGCATTCACCATATACAAGATTATTTGGTAAATTAGAGTAATGAAAGTTATGCTAAGATTCATCAATCAAATTTACAACATGTTCTCCTTTTTCCTTTAAACTAGTTGGTGATTTGCACAAACAATTTAACATTTCTTTTGCATTACCTTTTGTTTGTCAATTTTTCCTTGTGGAAGAACTTACCTATAACCATTACTTTCAACCTTATTTTTTGATTCAATTAGTTTTGAATCGATTGTTTTACTACTAGTGTTCTCAGTGTCAATGGAATCAAAAGAAGGAAACATAGTCATAGGATGTTGCTTCAAATATCTTGTGAGGATTTGAGATTCCTAACAGTATTCATTAAAATCAATGATTCATTTTCATAAAATGAACATATCCATTATTTTAGGAAGACCATGCACATAACATTCACACACAATTGTGGGAAAATGTGTAAAATTGTCATGAAGGTGATAATAAGCTTGATGAAACCTCATGTTTAGGTCTCATATGGGTTCTCCTACCTTCATGATCATTTCATTAAGTTCTTTTGAAAGTTAAAGGAAATAATCTCCAAACCACATCCTCGCAAACAATATTAGGCAGACATAAAGTGCATTCATATTTTCTAATATGATCAAATGTTGTTGTATTTCCTTCATCGTCGACTTTCAACTACTTTTATTGGATGGTCATGTAGAGTCTTCCATGGTAGGTTCCCACAATATGGCATCCATAAGATAAGGGCATGATGAGAAAAAATATCATGATAAAGATAACCAATTAAACCAATAATTGATCATGTACTATTATTCAAGTAATTCATCAACACAAATTTGGTTTATCCTTCATATTAGATACAAATCTTAGATTTGGAAAACTTTATTTTGAGCACAAAAAAACTAGATGGAGAAGTAAGGTTGAGATGAAACATACACCATACATGGACATGGATAATAGTGAAGCATCATGAAAAAATTCATCAATTGATCTACTACCAAAATAATGTTTCTTTTCAAACAGATTGGGGATTTACTTCAACAAACCAACATCAGAATACTCCAATAAATATAGTGTATGAATTAAACAAAATCCCATACATGTCTATAAGTTTCTAACTTGATTTTGAGATTCCCATTTCCAATTGTGGGGGTCATGAAAAATTGTTGAGGATCACCTTCATCAAATGCACTTCTACACATTCCCCATAGGTCAAATAAAGATAAATCCTATACTTAAGGTTAAAATTATGTTTGGATTTAGAGCAGATTGGATTCTCTATTGCCAAAACTAGTTTATTCAAGAAAGAAAGTAAAACATTTATCTAGAAATAAATGGAAAAAATAAATAAATGGAAAACAAACCATCTACATATATGTTCTAATGGCTTTAAGGGCTAGTTAGTGAAATTCATTAACAAAATAAAACTAAACAAAGACTTTACCCTAGACAACATGAAATAAATAAAAACTAGTTATGCTACCTTACCCTAACCTACACTAACCACTATCATATGTATGCCAAGTAAAATCATAATGCCAATGCATCCACCAAAGGATATTAATACATATTGGAACATCAAGGTTTAGTTATAGAGGTATTATGAACTAGTATGTGATGCAATGCATCATTAAAATAATTAAGACATTGCTAACTTCGTTCAAAGAAATAAGAATAGGGAACTTACCAATTTGTGAAAACTATCGAACAAGTGAAGACTCCATCCAATGTTATATGCTACCATAAAAATTGTAATCATAATTTTTTAGTAAACCAAATTTAATCTCAGGTGATTGAATATGTATGAATGTATATTTTTTCTCTTCAGATTTATTGGAAACCTAATCCTCTTAGGGTTATGGTATTCCTCACTTGATGGTATGTGAAATTTCAAGTGACTATAACAATAATGTAGAGTCCAAGAGACCTTGGATGATGAATCCACAGGTCATCTAGCATCATGTAATTATACTTGTATCATATTGATGAATAATATTCAATCCACACTTATTCAATTTCATGTGTCCAACAATTGTTAGAGCTACCTTAGTTCATAGGCATGAATTGGGCTATGGTAATCTTCTAGAGCTGAGTTATGCAGAAAATGCCTCTGTCTACGTACAAGTATGTCCATTTGAGAAAAGTATGTCAGATTTTTTTTTCCCTCCTTTGGTGTTAGATCTAAAGTATTCTTTTGTTTCTCTGATATGGTTAGTCCTGTTGGTATCCGTCCCTCTGTATACTAGGGTTTCTACCATATTCGTGGATTTGGTTATTATTCCCTCTAAGAAAGCATTACTCTACATATTTTTGTGTGATTTCTCATGCCATATAAAAACCTACGTAGCTTAAATCAAGATTTTTTTTGTGATGACTACCTCATAGCATCTATCATTACAATGAATATGTTGTTCCTACTCTTATTAGATGGGTAGAGAGGATGTGATTACATGCCCCCATTGATACACATGCTCTATTCATTCAAAATCGATTCATCGACATCCATGACCATTAGCTTACAAGAGGAGAAGGAAAACTAGAGTTTGGAATTCATTTCAAATCCCATTGAGGCAATCCACTTCAGCTTTACAGTTTGCATTGATCTTGGAGTATTTTTTCATCATTTTAAATCTTGCGAACAATAAATATTTCTACCTATTTGTATTAGAGGAAAGTTATTTATTGTGGCAGAGGAGGATTTCAGGCAGTGCCCATCAGTGATTCGATCCCATAACACTTGAATCTCACTTTTCATTTCACTAGGGAATCCCTAAATGCAAAGAAATTGAGGGTTCGATTTGAGTCTCGACTAAAGGAAGAAACTTTCCTATATGGTCTTCAAAATTTTGAGGCAGAATAGACATCAAGAAAACTTGTGAGTATTGACCCATGAACACTTGTGAGAATTGACCTGTGAACACCATTTGACAGTTCTCTCAATTTTCTTGAAACATTGGAATGGGCATAGGCTTTCCACTTGAATCAATTATGTTTCCATTTGATGGTATGGTGAACCCCATCATACCGATCCTATTCTCATGATGGCAATACCCCAAACAAATTATTTCAAATGATTTCCACTTTGTAGGTCAAGTTCTTGATCAGTGTTGTGTGGTGTTGTTGATCAACATTCTCTCTTTTATGACCTAGTATGAGATCAACAATCTGAGGCAATATTGGTTATTTGGTTTGTATTTAAATATGAAAAAAATCATGTACAAGTTAGTACAATGATTGCAATTTTGAAGAAGACTTGTTTTGAGTCACAATGAGAGGGATCAAATATTCAAGAGTAATTCAACTTCAGAACACTATTTTTAGATGGCTCGAATTGAGGAACTGTTAGAGTTATTGAACATTCTAATCCTCTATTCTATGGACAAAAAGTCACGATTGATAAAGCCACTCTAGAATATGTAGTAACTTGCTTGTAAGTATCGCAAGACAAGGTGGGACTGCTTCAAACTCATACTCAACTTCTTCATAATTCACTTGAGTGAAATATTATTCAACAACATTCTGAACTAGTCCTTGTTCAAAATAACCATTTTCTCAAAGATGATCCAGATAAAAAATAGCCATAGGAGAAACTCAATGAGCCAACTCCAGATTCAATTGTAGATAAAGTTCAACTTCCTCTTTCCAAGCCAATCATTGGACCTTGGGAATAAATTAGGAACAATGGACACAACACTGATATCGTATATGAAAACAATGTCACCTTTCATAATTTTGATTACACCAAAACAATCTAGTTCCAAAGTGTTGGATTTCTATAAGAAGGTTCACATTCACCTGCTTTAGTTCAAGAGCATCTTCATAAATGCCAACATTTCCAGCAATTTGGCCACATGGAATATCAATGCTTCAATCTTCATCCTTGCAAGTGTTGTGGAAAGCCCAATAATTGTTTCTATAGATGTTCCAAACATAAGCAATCTACAAAAGTATAGAACCACTATGGGTGGATGACTTCTTGGAAATGGTCATCAATAGCCAATAACATATCTTAGTCATACCGTAGAATTCAATCTCGAGTATTGATGCATCTTGTAGTGAAAATATTTGCATCTTCTCACCTTGTACCTGAAAGAGGGGAACAACATCAGTGATTGACAATCAACCTTCAAGTTTTGAAGTATTATCAATTGAGCAAAAAAAATAAAGTGTGACAAGTGAGTGTTATTGATTTTTGGTTTTCCTTAAATCACCACTTAGTAGAATACGTACAACTTCTTCTAAAAAACAATTTGTGGTTTTCCTTAAACCTCCATTTAGTATAATACTTTGAGCTTCTGATAAACAATAGTTTATGGTCATATTTAAGCCATCATTTGAGACAACTTCCAAATAATTCCAGCTTCTAGATAACTTAGGAAATGTTTCGAGAACCATTGATCCTAAAGCCAAGTTCCATAGTTTTTGGTCATCCTTAAACCACTATATTTGTTTGTAGTCTTCTGTTGGTTTTTCCCTTTTGTCTATCTACTATTATTGACCATTACATTTTGACCTTGGTTCATAACTACGAAGCTTCCCAACAAAATCCATTAAATACTATTGACCCCTCTGGTAACCCAAAGGGAAACACACTACATTGAGTGCACTACGCAGTCTCACCCTAGATAGCTCTATGGGTGGCTGCAAGCCTCAGGTGCTTCCAACTTGAGACTGAGAGAGATCTGTGTTTATTCACCTTAACCCTTATTCATTCCATTTAACATCTAGTATAACATTCATTCTATGCATGCATGTGGAGTACCAGATCCACTTATTTCCATCATTCATCTAACATTCATCAATAACTCAGACATAAAGATGCATACATTCATTCACATAACATAGTATTACCATGGTTCACCCCCTCCTAGGATACGTCCACAAATATCTGGCTCTTAGCTTCTTATTATGGTTCATAAATATATCATGTCGCGCGTGGTTACATTCTTGGATATCACTCTCCTCAACAGGCTCCTCGATCCCTGCGAGGTTGACTAGATCACACCAGGCTCCTCATCTTATGATCTAACCCTCAGAATCGAGTCGCTCCTTACTTCCTCTACTCACCGGCTTAATGATTCATACAGTTCTCACAGTACTCTTACTTTCTGTCCTTAGGGTTTTCTCTTGGTCCTCTCTTCTTCCCTAAGTACTACTTATTTATATGTTCGGCTCACCAGCCATTAAAATGTATTAAAAAACCCTAACCCTAGCATCGTTAGGTATTCCATGCATGCGCGTGTGTTGTTTTTCCTTCCAGTTGTCCTTTTTATCTTACATGCTTCTCCTCCTATTTTCCCTTTCACTGTGGTGGCTCACTCGAGGTTCCAACCTCCATTGTTCGCTCTTCTACATACTCATCTGGTCGATCGGTGACATCTTCCACTGTGCCCTCCTGTGGTTGTTCTGGCATGGTTGTGTGTGACCTTTCTGGCGGGGTCATTTCTTCCTAGTTTAGGATGGTCTCATTAACTCTCGGGCCTCCTTCAGAGTTTTTGGGGTGCGAATGATTACCTGAATCCTCATCATGTTGTCCATGTCCCCTTTCTTGTACATCCATGTCCATGCCCACTAGCATTGTTTGTTGTGTTTCCTCTACAATAGGTGTAGGGCTTCTTGGTGTCATATCGGGCGACGGTATTTCATCCACATTGATGACTTCTGGAGGTTGAAGTGGTTGTTGTTTTCTTCCATGTGCTTGTGGTGGAGAACTAGCGTTTCTTCGAGGTCGTCTGCTAGTTTGGTTCGGTTCTCCTTGTTTGGGTGGTTCCATGGTGGTAATGGTGTTCCCCACCATAATTTAGTGGTCTCTGTAACCTTTTCAAACTTCTCTCTCGGATTTGTATACCCTATTTATATTTGTTTTTCTTAATTTCTCAATAACCCCCCCAATCCCACGTCATATCTTATGTAGGAATCGTGTGAAGCTTCTTAGGGAAGTTACCCCATTTGCGTTTTAATTGAACTGGTGCTTCCTGCGTACTTGTCATTGATTTCCCTTGTCGTTTCCATTTGGCTTGATTAATGAAGTGTCCTGTCAATATTTTTCTCATTTATGTTTGATATCCATCGTCTGTTGGTGATTATTTTCAATATCCATCTTTCTCGCTACTTCTTCTTTCCCCTTGTTTCCCTCTACTTTAGCTTTCCCCCTATTTCATGCTTTGTAGTGGCCCTTGGAATTTTCCTCCGTCGTGCCAGCATTTCCAAGTGTGTGTGCTTATTCTCTTCTTGGCACCCTATGCCTTTGTTGTTAGCTTCTGATGTTCAACTTGTTATCCCCTCTGTGTTTTTTTTTTTTTTGAAGCGCTAGGAGGTCGATTGTCCCTATACAACTTCAGTTGACTCCCATTGATCATCCCTCTGAATTATGTTCCTCCTAAATCCTTCAAATGTAAATATCCCCCATTTGTCACAGTCTTTACTTCGTATGGTCCTAACCAATGCATTCTGAGTTTTCTTGGGTGTTGTAGGGATTTACTATCATACATCAAGACTAAGTCTCCTTCCTTAAAATTCTTTCGCTCAATATGTCTGTCATGCCAAGATTTGTCCCTTGCTTTCTGTACTTCTTGGTGAAACCCTTATAGAATCCCGTCTTCTTCCATGATCATCAATAGATTCAGTCTTTCCTATATTGTGCCTTGTTCTGTCATGTTTGTAATTGCTTCTACGCGTAGACTAGGTTCCAAAAATTCTAATGGTACCACGACTTTCTGTCCATACAATAATATGAATGGTGTTTGTCCTGGCAATTTTTTGCATGTGGTCCTATATGACCACAACACTACTGGTATCTTCAAGTTCCAATCATCCCTTTTCACATTGCATATCTTTGTCAGTGCATTTTCAAGGATCTTATTAAAGGCTTCCACTATTCCATTTGCTTGAGGATGATACTGTGTACTCTTTTGATGATGAACTTCAAATTCTTAATTCATAGCCTTAATAATACTGTCAATGAAGTGAGTGCCTTGGTCACTCATCAAAATCCTCAAGCAACCAAATCTAGTGATCACTTAATCAAACATGAAGTGTGTTGTTGTCTTTGCACTACAATATTTTACTAGTGTTGCTTCCGCCCATCTTGTTAGGTATTATGTCGTAGTAATAATGTACCTTGCTCCTGACCTTTTTTTTGGTGGGTTGATTGGCCCCACAAAATCTATTGCCCATTTTTCAAATACCTGCAATGTTACTTATGGTCGCAAGGGCATCTCGTCCCTTCTATTCAGGTTGCCAACCCTCTGACATACATCACATTTGTGGCAGTAGTCCTTTAAGTCTCTGTGCATGGTCAACCACCATAACCCTACACGTAATACCTTCTGCATGGTTGCATTTCCTACATAGTGTCCTCCTGTTATTTCCTCATGGGCTTCTGCTAAAATCCTAGGTCTTTCATGTTCAAGCACACATCTTCTCAAGATTCTATCTGCACCCATTTTGTATAAGAGTCCTGCAATCAATTGGTAATTTGCAACCTTGACTACCAGATTTTTCTTCTGTGTGATATTGTTTTCATGTGGCGCCGTACCTGTACTCAAGTACTGGATGATGTTTGTGAAGTATTCATCGACTATCTGGACTGAAAATAACCGTGCGTTGGGAAAATTTTCCTCTATATTCGTAGGTTCCTCCCCATTAGTGATCCTCGACAGATGATCAGGTCCCACGTTCAAATTTCCTTCTTTAACTATCACTTCAAAGTAAATTCCTGGAACATCAATAGCCATATACAGATTCTTCCCCCAAACACTGGCTTGTTGACGAGGTATTTGAGGGTTGAATGGTTTGTGAACATCTTGAAATGTTTTCCCAATAAGTAATTTCTGAACTTCTGAAGCGCATAAACCATAACTAAACCTTCTCTCTCTGTGGTATTGTAGTTTTGCTCCGATTCTGACAATTTTCTTCTAGAAAATGCAATCGGATGGTCCAATTCTCCTTCTCTTGGATGCGCCATAATAGATCCAAGTGTTATGGATGATGCATCTACATGTACGTGGAATGTCTTTTCCTAGTCCGAGAATACTAGTATTGGTGCGGTGACCATCTTCTCTTTCATGGTGTCCAATCTATGCTAACAATATTCATTCCATTGAAACTTTGTTTCTTTTCTTAGCAATTTTTCCATTGGTGCAGTGATCTGCGCATACCCCTTTATAAATTTCCCGTAGTATCCTGTGTGTCCCAATGTTTCTCTCAATTCGCAGACTGTTTTTGGTGGTGGCAGGTTAACAATTATTGAAATCTTGGTAGGATCTACTAGCAAGCCTTTCTTGCATACTATATGGCCCAATAGTATCCCAAAAGGTGTTCTGAAGATGCACTTATTGATGTTTAATGATATCCGACATTGCCTGCATCTTTCCAACATCAGCCGCAAGACCTCTACATGGTATTTTAGTAGACTATAGACTATCCAATCATCCAGATATACTTCTAAAAACTGGTGGATAAAATTTTTGAATGCATCTATGACTACTCTGGAAAATATTGTTGGTGCATTGTTCAGTCCAAACGACATGACTATATAGTGATAGGATCCCCATTCCATGGAAAAATTGGTATTGTATTTGCCTTCCGGTGCTATATTGATCTAATGGTATCCTGAAAATACGTTAGTGAATGAATAAGCTTCTTGTCCTCCTACATTCTCCAACACCTCATTTGTGAAAGGGGTAGGGAACGAGTCATGTAGGCACACATTATTCAACTTCCTTAGGTCGACATATATCATTATCCCTCCTTGCTTTTTATCCTGAACTACCATAGGGCTTACCCATTCTGATTCTTCTACAAGTTCTATAATTCCAACCTCCAACATCTTATCTATATCAGCTTTGAATTTTTGCTTATATATCATGTTTAGTCTGTATGGTCGATGTCTGATCTGTCTTGCCTCAAATTTGAGTGGTATCTTCATGTTGATACTGAGAAGGGGGTGAATCAGTATCAAGTACAATTTAAAACCTTTTTCAACTTATACTTAAACCATTCAACTATATCCAATGGGCCATGAACAATAGTATAAGAGTTACACCAATACACCACAATACACCATGCACAATATATGAGAAATAATCAATAGTTATTGTTCAAGGGAAGTAATGACTTCCAAAGGTAGCAACAACTTCCAAATGTAAAGGGAGGGATAAACCTCCAAGAGGAAGATACAATCCTCCAATATAAAGAGAGAGTTTAACTCTCCATCCTTGCCCCTTCCTTCCACCCAAGAATATATGAGAGATAATAAAACTTTACGTTAAATCATCAACATCAACCAATCATCAGATAGAACCTGATAATGCTTCCTGAGACTTGTTCAATTTCTGCAGTTCTTCAATTCTTGGAGTACTTTGATCCTATAGATAAAATTACTCAATGTATTCTCTGAAACTCCTACAATTTTCACTCCTTGAATCCTCCCCAAAAAGAGGTTATAGAAAGAATGGTAGACTTTATTCAATTCTGGTCTATTCAGGAGAGTGAACTTGCACAGAATGCCCACACTGAATAATTAACATCCGATTCTAATACTCACACACAAGAAACTAAAGTTTGTACTCTTTCCAATGAAATTTTTCCCACTTCATTTGGATTCTCATTGAAGAATTTATGACTATTTTACCCGGAACACCTGTTTATTGACTAGCTTCAGGACTGGTCACAAACCCTATCTTCCACAACGTGTATCTCCATAATTATAGCGAATCAAGAGCTGAAATTTTTACCACATGTACCTTGATATGTCTTCTCAATACCATAGCGATTTCACCATTTGAATCGTTCTATAAAAAAATTTATAGAAAAAATGGTAAGATGACCTGAAAATAAAGTACCTTAGAACACATCACCAAAGGACTTCATCCTCCCTTGAAATCCGACCTTCTTTTCTTCTTATTACCTCTGAAATTTGAATTATATCAATTGAATGTATAATGATGTTTATTTATACCATTTATGTCACTTCCTTTTAACATTAGGGCCGACATGACACTTTCTTATTTTGTAATTCTTTTCTTTAATTATCTTCAGGGCCTACATGTACTTCCTTCTTCAATTCACTTTGTCATCTTCAAAAATTCATTTGTCCTCAACCATGAGGATCCATGTGACGTGCCACATACCACCAGAAACAACATGATGTATACTATCCATTCATGGGTGTTCTATATGCATGTGCATTTTCCTACATGACCAAATACCTTCATCAATTTTGCGGTCCAAAACCCATGACTAGGGTTGACATCAATGACAACAACCAATCTTCCAACACTTCATTTCGCCTATCTCTCTTGCTATTCCTTTAATTTCTATGAAATTTGTTGGGAACAGGTCATTGTACTTGCACAGTAACTCTGTTATCCTTTCCACTGTCTCTTCATCCTAGTAGTCTCCAATGCTAGCCATTTTTGGGTTCTCAACTGTCCCAATGTTGACTTTCTTCACTTTGATCGACACAACAATTACTTATGTTTCTAGAGGTGGAAATTCCACTTATCTCTTTCCTTCAACTTCCTCAATCTGAATATCGCGCGGGTCATCTTCATCTGGTGCTTCTTCCTGCACATGGTATCATGATAGTATTTATTTCACGGTCTGTCTGTTTTGTTGTTTTTCTTCTGTCATAAGTTCAACTATTGGTTCCTTAATGAATATCACCCCTATGATTTGTTTAAGTGTTGTGTCTATGTTTGGGTTCTCATGCTCAAATGAGAAAGTGAATCTAAATGTTTTTTGTAGTACAGTCCATCACATAGTTCCTCTGCGCAGTTCTTAGTCTGTATACCAGTTTGTTGGGATGCTCTCTAATGTGTGCATGAAATGGTGAGGCCATTCCTCCAGTGGTGTCATTTTCCATAGCTTCAGTTCTCCAAGTTTTTTGTTGGTGCCCCCTGTCCATCATATTTCTGGAATTGGTTGCTTCATTGTTCTGCACCAAACCTGATGCACAGTAACCGCTTACACTGATACTAGTATTTCACTGTTTCTTGGTTTTCACTCCACCATCTTGCAGGTGTTTCCTTGAGTGCTATATGCAATTCTAAGAGCCTCTGATTATCCAACACTTCATCTTCATACCGTGTCAATAATTCTTCTAGATCGTTAACCCCATGGAAGCTGGGAGGTTCCCTTATCTTCATACCTACCCATCTTACTACACAGTCTATTCTAGCGCATCTCCTTGTGGAGACCTCATGTCACCTATGTTGCCAATTTTCTAAACCTGTATTTGAGTCGACGCACATGAGGTGATTCTTCGCCAACTGAGTACCCCATCCGCAATTGGTTTTACGTAATCTTCATCTCGTGCAGTTATTTTGTACAACTGGTCAATTTCCTCCAAGTCCAAGAAACTAGGTTCTACGAACCTTTCCCCCTCTGATGGGTGCAATGGCACAATGATTTTGTATTCTCCTCACTTGAAGGTCATCTTCCTTGTATTCAAGTTGATTATAGACTAGTTATCAAACGCCTAGTCCAAACCAAGCAATTCGGGATAAGGTGTTGTACCATCCACTATCTCTATTACTTTGAAGTTAGCTTTAGTGTGCACTCCATCCAGATCTAGTATTACTCATTTTAGTCTTCCAAATGGTAGAAATCTATGTTGATTTGCTAGTTTCAGCTGAGCCAGTGAATATCCTAGTTTGGGTTCTCCCATACATTTCCATGTCTTCTTGGGTAATACATTGACTTGAGATCCGAAATCTAGTATAATATCTCCCATGTTGAAATCTCCAATGTTGGCGTTCAGCCTGAATTCCCTACTTGTTATTCACCTTGTATGTAGGTGATTGACTATTTTTTGTTCTAAATTTCCTTCTTCCTCGAAGCTACATCTTTCTAGCATATTTTGTAATACTTTAAAAGAGGATGGATCATTTATTAGTTTTACACACGATTTTAAAAAGACTTTAATTGTACTTACTTGTCCCAGGGATTGTGTTTCTAGTACTTCATTATTATGTTGCACGGTTGATGTCGATGCAATGTATGTCTTAAGAAATTCTTGGACGGCTTGCTTGAATATCTCCTTCTCGTTCTGCGTGTCAAACTGCTTCCTTGGTTCGACCTTCTTCTTCACCCATTGGTGTTGTGTTGGATCTTTCCTTACTGCGTCATTTGATATTTTATCTCCTCCCCATGTAACTATGTTGATGTTTCTTCCTTCGTCCGTCGATTCTGCTGAAATCCACTGAACATTCTGATTGTTCTGATTTCTCTTCTCCTAGATCTTCCCTAATAGTGTCGGGCATTCTTCCATGTCATGATCTGATGCGCAACAATACATACAGATTGTTGGTGGAAGTGGAAATTCTTTTGCATAGTGTCCTGGTTGTTGACAATTGTGACATACCACTGGTCCTCTACCTCTTCCAAAGCCTCCTCTTTCTCTTCCTCCACCTTTGTAGCCAGTTCAATCCCCTTGCGACGCGTTATACTGAGGCACCTAATTATATTACACGTTATTATAGTGTGGTTGTGCGGTGTTGTATTGTAGCTGCATAGTGTTATATGGTTGTTGTGCAGTATTATACTATTGTTGCACAGTGTTATACGGGGTGTTGAGTACTCAACACACCCTAAAAGTTCTGCGATTATTTCCTTTTGGGTACCACCCTCTAGTTTAATTTTGACCATTTTCACCTCGGCTTGAAACCGGTCCTTCGCTTCTCTTATATGTTTCACGTTTTAATTGATTAAAATTTCACTTGAACATACAACGAGGAATCATCTTAACTCTAAAATACTTGACAACTACTTAAGGAATCGATGACCCAGATTTTTTCCTGACTCATAGGAGAATTTCGACATCAGCGGAAGATGATGGTGGTGAAGACCATTTGGAGAGTCAAAGTAGTTGAATACTGACCCTCATCGGTGTCGATTGATGAAATATTTCTTTCCTGTGAATAAACCTTGGGAATGATTTTGCCGAAGATCGATTCAATCGGCTTCAGAAGAAAGGTGTAATAATACACATTGCACGAAAGAAAGAGTAAACCCCCCGATAGCCAACCCCTACATCGTCCGTGTTGGAAGTTTCATCAATAGCCTATCGATGTAAGTACACACTCTGATAATAATCGATCCCCAATTCATTCGCCAAGTGACGTGACGTGACGAGACGTGGTGACCCCGGAGTGTGGTGGGTACATTGCAATTACGATTCTCAGTTAATGCGTGGATCGTGCATTATTGACTGACTCATGCATGAATCAAAAGGAACTATTAAAATCGCTGATACAATGCATCTCCATCCGTGCCTCCGCCATCAACCAATTGAAATTATCTGTAGAAAAATCCGATAGTGGTTTATTTTGAATTTGCGTTCATAACTTGTATTAACTAGTTGATATGACCAATAGTATCTCCTATTTATATTCCTTTCAAGTCATTGTGTATGATCCCATTCTACGCAGCAAGAAGTTCAGGGCAGACAGGAGAGAAAATCTAACCGTCCACAGGAAGTGTTCAAAGTCCAGTGAGTACTAAAACCGTTATCTTAGCCAACATCACAGGTATGGGTTCACTTATTGGTTTTTTGCGCTCCATTTTATATATTCTCATCCAATGCTTCCCTACACGCATGTTCAAATGACATTTTAAATTACAGGAATAATGCCTCCAAAGAAGCCGTCCACCAGGAAATCGTCGAGAGTCCCTAAGATGCAGGAATCTGAAGTAGGAGAAGGCTCCTCCCCATCAGTTGCAAGGCAACCAGATTTCGTTCCCAAACTAGTATCTGTCATTAAGAGAATCACCAAGGAGCCTTTTGTCCAGCCCCCAGCTTTTGGAGACACAGAGGCAAGTATTGGAGCCAAGATGGCATTTCATAGCTGGGAAAAAGTTTTCAAGAAAATCAAGAAAGAGGAACCCCTCGAATATGCCCCACATAGAGATCCTGAAACGAGGAAGCTCAACGATGAGGTCCTCCCCAATATTCACAGGGCTTATCTACACAACGTAGCAAGCTGATCTCCAGTCTTTCCATGCATTGAGCTCTTGAAGTGGATCATTGACCACACTAATGCCCAAAAGTGTTTGATTAATGATGATATCGGTGAGTGCGTCAGAGTCTTCCTTCCATTAGAGGTTCAGAACTACTATAAGCTCAAAGATTCTGAGCTAAAGCTGAGCACATATTTCATCTTAAGTTTCTATGCATCACACGATACCAGCAAAATCATGTCATCTTGGTAGAGAGAAGACAAACAATTCATGAACCAGACTGTTGGCTGGT
The DNA here is from genome assembly GCA_009831015.1 of Picea engelmannii. NCBI lineage: Eukaryota > Viridiplantae > Streptophyta > Pinopsida > Pinales > Pinaceae > Picea > Picea engelmannii. The sequence continues at coordinate 179,003 of ML781825.1, forward strand.
ACCCAACGACCAATCTCAGGGAACCATACATATAGCTCATGGCTTTAGTTTGCAGGTTACATGGGGAAAAAGACTATTCCCAGTTTTCGAAGGCTTGGATGCCTCTGGATTTTACAATCGCTATTTCAGGCACAGGCTTCAACTAGGGTGCCATCATCTCCAAACAGTTAATCACCTGCATAAGACAGGCTCAGGATTCGAAGGAGGGATATACCCCACCTTCTACATGGTTTCATATCTACTGGACGTGATCTGTGCCAAGAACACTTTTTCTAGGATGAATCTGAATTGACACCCTTCAGAGTTGTCTATCCATGTATACTTCAACATCCTATGGGAAGACAGGTACAAAAAATCCTATGTTGTTATCTGTGATCAATTTATTGCACACATTTACTCCTTTCTCTTCAAAAGAGAGTGCCCTATATTATCATATGAAGCAAAGAAGGTTATAGCCAAAATTGGCCACTGGTATTTGGAAGAATGGGCAACCTACATTAGAGTTTTCAGTGCCACAGGAGCACCCCACTTGTTACCCATTTATGTTCTCGATCGGCTAGTGTTAGGGGAAATTTTCTATCAAACCATCCTGCAAGGATACAATGCAACTTTAGTAAAAGACAAGAAGTAGGATTTTGTACCATATGGGTTTCATATTGGGTTCTGCATGGTCAAATATACCGCACATGCTAAGCAAATCGGTCTAGGTCAATTGGAATTTTGGTTCCAAACTGGCCGATTTCGCAAACACGATCCTAAGGGATTGGTTCTACAGCATGTGTCACAGGTATCATCCTGTTGGTCCTATTCCCACGACTAGTTCGAAGATGAAATATTAACTGAAAATTCCCAAGACTGGAAGGTGGTGGCATCTAGGAGATCTAATCCTTGAGGAACCAGGTTCAGAGCTATGAGCCACAAAGAGAAGGAAACATTTATGGAGCAGTCGGTTCAATAAATTAGCCAACGCCTGGGTTTCACATGAATTGGATGAAGAAATAAGCGATCCCGAAGAATATATTGAAGTCACGAGAATTCACCAGGAATCCTCGATACAAATCAGGGATCTTCCGTAATATCAAGCTACATGAGAAAGGGGTACGTTGTTGTTTCAACAAACCAAGTTGTTGATGAAATGGATGCAGGATGAACCGTACCTTTTAATAGGACATGAAGCCTCAACTGTTGTTTTGAATATCCCGACGGAGTCAAATAATCATGGGTCCACCATTCCCAATAATGCCCATGGGTTGGGCAACCCTGAACCTGCAACATCACCGATTGATCCTTCAGAAGAAGGGACAACTCAACCAAAGACAGGCCGGGTCTCGATAGAGACACAAGTGCCCAATCCCTTGAGTACTCTTATACATATTTACAGCGACGATGAGAGTCCAGAACCCACTCACGACACCCCAGTGCGAGTCTAGGAAGAAAAGGGTCCCGAGAAAATCACTTCCCCTGAACCCAAAGTCCAAGACAAGCAGGCCTCACATATGGAAACAAGGTCCGAAGGTGGCCTTGATACAAGAGAATCTGACAGACAGGAAGGAAAAGCAAGACTGAGTGGCGAAACTCCGCAAACGAGAATCGACAGCTCTATGACTGGTGAGCAAGTAATCAATGAGTATGTACCCGATGCCTCCATCATGCCCAATATTCAAGTCCCAGGAGAAAAACAAGAAGATGACTGATCCACAAAACAGAGCGAAGAAATTTGAGAAACGACTCCTGAGAGAATATACACCACAGGTAGTCTGAAAAACAACCTCTCATGGGGAGATTAATAGATACCAGAACCCATAGAGGAAGTAGTAGACATCTATGTGATCTCTTATGATCAAAAGAGGAAGGCCATCATTCAAAGGACCGTGAAGAAGTGAAGGATCACTTTGGATCAATCCATTGAGGTTAGAACAGAAGAGAACCTAATCATCACTCAAGATGCTCGCACATCTGAACTGATCAACGTAGGAAAATCCCTCTCAAATGCTACCCAGGATAGATCCAGGAGAGATGAAAAGGAACTAGCTGACACTCGGGAGGAGCTCGAACACCTACACCATCTTGTCAAATACTATAAAGGGACCACACAGACCACTTCATATCTGAAGGAAGAATTCAACAAAGTTTATAACGAGTTCGAAAAGGAAAGGCACATGTTGACCGAGAACATAGTCGAATTTCAGGAGGATACTCTTATGGAACTCGCAACATGCAAAGAGATGGAAAAATGGCACGAAAAGGCACAATTAGCGGTAGAGAGACTCAAATACATTGAAGCGGTCCAGTAGGGGCGAGAAAGGGAAAATCATGGAATTCGAATGGTTGGAAAAAGTATTTTCGACCGCATGAAGAAATACACCGAATACTGGGCGAAGATGACCCAGAACCCACACCAAGAAATACAAAAGCAATGGGCCAAGTGCCAAATACACTGGGGTAAAATTAATAAAATAATGAAAGATGTCGGTCTCCTCGAATTCGACACTTCTGATGAATTCACTAACCTGAGCGATGTGCTCAAGACACACTCCATACAAGACTCTCTCTGGGCCGAATGGTGCACAAAATTCACTGATGCAATGCCAGGACAAGTGCAACATCGCAGGTCATCCGATCCGAGCTCGAGCCATGTTGCAACTGTTGAACTCTGGTTTGGTAAAATACCGGGCACATGCAGTAAACATCAAAAGAGAATATGTTTACCCTATGGAACAACACAGGTTCCCATGGGCTCAAACCTGTGAAAACCTATTTATCAATTGATCTGAATATGAAAGAAGCCATCCTTTTGAAGAGGTGTCTCAAGTTGACCGTTGAAAGAAACTATTGGATGACCACTCTACGTGGAAATTTTAGTTTGGCCTAAATTGTATTTAGTCGTTAATTACAGTTGAATTTTAGATTATAAATAGAGACATCGACCGATGAGTAAAGGGTCGATGGTTGTTGTAGGAACTCCCTTTTTTTTTGGCTGTTGATAATTATTTTGAGACTGCTATGAATTGAGAAGTCATTTTGGGCCAAAGACATGCTATTTTTATCAGATGTATGTGATTGGAGTTGGAGAAGAATTACTTCCTTTCCTATTCCATGAGTGATGCAGCAAATGAGTAAGATCAATTAATTATGTTTTCAAGTTATCTAGTGCAATGTTTTGATGTTCTTTTCTTTAATGATGAGAATAAATCGTTGTGTTGTTATGTGATGAATGTTATGGTAGATGAATTATTTTGCTTACCATGATCTTGATTACTTATGTGTTTTCTTCCATTAAATTAGTTCTTTTTTTCTTTCTCAGACAGTAATTGGATGCTCATTTGGTTAATGTATTAGTACTAGGCCCTGCGACATAGAATCACTGTCTGCATGTTTTAGCAGCGGGTTATCCCAAGCTCGACCTCTTCCCTCTAGTTAAAACATTTGTCCTATTATTTGTCAAGTTGGTTTATACTAGCTTGGTGCTCTTGTATCAGCCCCACCCAAGAGAAATACAGAAAAGGAATTGTCCTAACATAAGGAAGATCCTTCACCAGAAAACACAAAGCCCATCAATAATTTGTCCAGATCGCAAGATTTGGAGAACCATTCCACTCCAAACACCACAGATTCTAATTGGGCCTCGATGGCGAGTTTGGTTCCTGCTGTTGAATCAAGGGATTTAGGCCCCATCAACACGGGGCTGGTACTTGATTAAACTGGGGAGTGTCTTGCTTGGTCATCATTTCTGCATGCACCCTATATGCATCTGATGTTCTTTCCCTCATTAACTCCATGGTTCTGCAATCTTTTTCATCGTGTCCTACTGATTTGTAAAAGTTGCAATAGGATATCTTCGGTACTATCTAGTAATTTTACATAATTGGGCAGTGATATGGATAATGTCTCGGTTTCATACAGATTTCACAGCATAATCCTCCTATTGGCAATGGGTTTGACATTCCTACTGCCATGTATTACGCGAATGTTGGACATTCTTTCTTATGGTGTCCTTCTGTCCTACATGTGGTACACCAAACAACTTCTCTTTTGTCCTTACTTTTGTTATGGTTTAGCTGGAAAGTTAAGTTCTTCAGATTATCCTTCAACTCCTCTATGGCCAGATCTATCTTCTGATATTGGTTCTCTTCCAGTTGTAGAGTTTCTTGTAGAGCCTCTTCCTGTGTCTGAAATTTCTGTTGTCGCAATGGATATTTCAAGTGTGGTACTAGCGAATTGATGAACAAATTCCTATGATGCATATCTTTCATGACATATTTCATATTTCCTATCACTCGTTTGAATCTTTGGTTAATCTCCCATACAGATTATCCTTTTTTATGTCTAATCTCTATCATCTCGTTCATGTATTGATCCTCTGAACTAGGCTTCTGGAACTCATTTATCAACAACTTACTGATATCTACAATTGTTCTGGTTGTCCCTGGTGGACTGTTTGCAGCTAAACTCATATACCAATCCAGTGCGTGATCTATTAATGTGATAGCTAATTGTGCCAGTTTAGTGTCCTCTTCCCAGATCTTTTCACAAATAAATAGGTGCTTCTTTGGGTCCTCGGACGCTTCTCCTTTAAATTATGGTAACCTGACGGTTGGACCATGTCCTGCGATCCTGAATGTTGAACTAATACCTCCACACAGTGTAGATACTTGATTGATGCTTCCTAAACTAGCTCCCCCAGTTTTTTGTTCCTTGTGTATATGTACTTCCTGTTATTTTATTTCTCCCGAAATTCGGTTGTCTAAATGGTGGTGTTCCTGTTGGTGTATGTGTCGCACATGGGTTCATGGGTTCCACACTACCATTAACATGGATTAGAATGTTTCCTTCTATTCCCACTCTTGTACCTATCATCTTCCTCTCATATGTTGCATGCAGGATTTTCTCAATCTTCTCCATAGCCCAGAGATCATTTACCTCCTCTTCATCACTTTCCAAGATTTCCCTCGCGGCTACAACTCTCTTCTTGGTGTTCAACTTATATTGGTAGGGTACTCCACTGCACTTCTTTCCAACTATTTCTATGATCCTCTTGATCTAGTCTTCTCCCATCATGATTGGTTCCAAGGACTCCTCCTTATTTCCTTTATCCCCTTCTCCTTCCATTTCTCCTTCTCCTTTCAGTTCTTCCCCCCTTCCCCCATGCACGTAGGGAAGTTTAGTTGTCTAAATCCATTGCCTTTACATTTTTGTTATATAATAATATCTTAATGGAAGTATATAGTGATCTAATGTAACTCCCTCGAGGTCCCGTCAAGAATTCTTGTTCAGCTGCGATGTTTGACTTTGTTGTGTCTACTACAAACTCTGTGATAAATCCGACAACAATGTTGTCTAGCCAAAAATCTATTGCCCGCATGAACTTATTATCAACTCGTTGTAGTTGCGTGATCTCTTCAGGATTCCACTCTAGCTGACTGATGTGATTTGTTGGATCGTTATCTTTCAATCTTTTAATCCACTCCTACAATGTGATTGGTAAATTACAGAAAAATACTTCATGCAAGTCGGTGAATACGTACTTGTCCAGATATTTGTGTGGCATTAACTTCAAGTTTTGGTTATCTTTCTGCTCAAACTCTAGCTCCTTTGTCTTCAACCATTTTTCTATCTCTAACTTCATGGGATTCCACGGTCTCAACATCCCCTTTTAGAGCCGCATTATTTCACCTTCTAGTCGTCCGATTCATTATTCTTTTGACACTTATTCCGTAGATATCATATGCTCAATCCGCTTGGCTTCTAAACAATCGACAATAGAACCATTTGTTGGTTTTTTCCTTTTTTCTATGTACTCTTATTGACCATTACAGTTTGACCTTGGTTAAAAACTAAGAAGCTACCCAACAAAATCCCTTAAAGACTATTGACCCCTTTGGTAACCCAAAAGGAAACATAATACACAGAGTGCACTGCACAGTATCACCCGAGATAGCTGTATGGGTGGGTGCAAGACTCAGGTGTTTGCAACCTGAGACTAAGCGAGATCTATGTTTATGTACCTTAACCCTTATTCAGTCCATTTAACATATAGTATAACATTCATTCTATGCATGCATGTGGAGTACCAGATATACTTATTTCCATCATTCATCTAACATTCATCAATTACTCAAACATAAAGATGCATACATTCATTCACATAACACAATATTACCATGGTTCACCCCCTCCTGGGCTATGTCCACAAAGATCTGGCTCTCAGCTTCTTATTATGGTTCATAAATGTATCATGCTGCGTGTGGTTACATTCTTAGATCTCACTCTCCTCAACAGGCTCCTCGATCCCTACGATGCTCACTAGATCGCATCAGGATCCTCAACTTGCGATGTAACCCTAGGGATCAAGTTGCTCCTTACTTCCTATGCTCACCAGCTTAATGATTCATACAGTTCTCACAATACTCTTCCTTTCTGTCCTTCATGTTTTCTCTCGGTCCTCTCTTCTCCCCTAAGTACTAATTATTTATATGTTCAGCTCACCAACCATTACAATGTATTACAAAACCCGAACCCTAGCATCGTCAGGTCTTCCATGCATGTGCGTGTGTTGTTTTTCCTTCCAGTTGTCCTTTTCCTCTTACATACTTATCCTCGAAAAATATCCCTCCTTTATGATTCAGTTTGCATCCAACATCTTCCTTAAAACACCATCACCATTTAGTACAAGACATCAACTTATGTTATCCATTCACTTTGTGGTCATCCCAAAACCACTAGATTAAGAGAGAACATTCAAACATCGACAACTACACACTTCCATTTTTCAGTTTCCCACTTTCATATTTCAGTTCTCTTCTTGGACTCATATACACCCCTTCGGATTAAGGCGGGGGGCTGTTGGAAACCTAATCCTCTTAGGGTTACGATATTCCTAACTTGATGTAATGTGAAAATTCAAGTGACTATAACAATCATGGAGAGTCTAAGAGACCTTGGAAGATGAATCCAAAGGTCAACAGACATCATGTACTTATACTTGTATCATATTGATGAATAATATGGAATCCACACGTATTTAATTTTGTGTTTCCAACAACCTTAAATTTCAGTAACCTTGGTAATAGTTTTGGTTACATGCCTCTGTACATGGACACTGTTACCACCTAAACTAGCATCCTTGTGAAAAGTCTTAACACAGGTTCTAACTGGGGAAAAAATATGGGAAGTGCACCACTATCACCTCAATACAATTTCCCTTACACTTCAAGTGAACTCCTAAAATACACGGGGGGTATCCCTATTTGAATAAGTAAACCTCTTCAAGTGAATTATAACCATGCGAGCATATGATTTACTTTAATGAATCCACAATATATGTAACAAGACCATGCACAAGAATTCCAATAGATGATTTCAATTCTTTTGAGATATACAAATAAAACAATAACATGAACCATAAGTATATACACTTTAAAAGAGAATTAGGATCTACAAATGAAACTTCCAGGAGTTTAGAACCACTTTAAGCTACTTTAGGGCACAAAGAGTGAATATGTTTAGCATAAATCAAAGGTGCAATGTGTGCTAGTGTTGACCACTTTATTATATTCTAAGAGAGGAAAATATTAGGGTTTTCCTTCCACTTCTAAATCTGTTTATAAATCAAAACACATAAAATTCAGATTTAGATCATGATAAGACCATCCAAGAGAGATATTACACACAAGAGAGAAATATATCTTGGATGTTTCCTATTGGGAAAGACATATTCTATGAAATAACAACCAAACAAATGATAGAAACAAGTTATAAATATGTATAACCATTAACTAAGTAAGAACCGATAAAATATATTGTGAATCCCCCCACGGTTTCACAAGTTAACACTTGGAATTCACCAAATAAACCTCTAAGTAAATGATAAAAAAAAATTAGCGCATTAGATATCCAATTCTCCACTAGATATGTAAGATAAACTTGGAAGAACAATCTATAAATGAAGTAGATGCTAGGTATGAGTAAGAATACAACTTGAAGCACCAAACCCTAGCCTTAGGGTTTCACCAATTCTGATTTCTATTACCACAATTTAATTTCTATATTTGAGAAATGCCTTAATCATTCTACAAAACATTATATAAGGCCTTGAAGCTCCTTTCTATAGGGTCATTTTTCCTCCTTAGGGTTAGAAATCAACCATTAAGCATAAAACCTAGGATAAACTTGTTTAGGAAATAGAATAAACTATTAACTTTACACTAGACACTGAAAGAAATCTAAATTAATATTATTCTTTGATTTTTCACCGTTAGATTTCCTTCTAAACAAATAAAAATAAAATAGTTTTAATTTTTAGGGGTTTTTGGTTGGTTGTTGAATGAGGACAAGTGTCTTTTTATCCAATTATGGCTTATGGGGTCGAGATGTATGTCCCTCTAATAGTTGGTCATTCCTATGTTAAATATTATGGTAAGATATTGGAACCCTATGTTATATCAATCCCTCATATAATCAAGACAAGGTATGAAGACCAAGTCCCTACAAGAAGGGTTTCCTCAAAGGAAAAAGCCTTCACGAATAAGATCAATTGTGGCTTAAATAAAATAATTAAAATCCTTGTCAAGGAACCAAAGGAAAGACAAAACAAGGGATTGAGCACTTACCAAACCAAACAAGGGAATATGGAAGATATTAAACCCTATATGTCTTCCCTCCAAGTAGTTAATTAACTCCTCAAATGGATCGATCTTGATATCTAGTAGAAGCATTGAAAATTCACACTAATCTTTGATACGCGAAGAAAATAACTAAGAGAGAGATTCAATAATTGACACCAAAACCTACAAACATGTATATCTTCTATTAATTGAATTATCAAAAATTATATCCAACAATTCACAACAATTTGGAATGAGAGAAGAGCCTCTATTTATAGAGGAGGCTTATGCATCCTTCTCATTTTTAATTAATTCCTTCTCCCTAAATTTAGCCTAGGAGACTAACAAAAATAGCTTTTCATCCATGAAAAGAAGGAGACTAAGTTAAAACAAGTAAAACATGCCACATGTACATAAAAACCTCATAAGAATGGGGGTTGTCCCATAGAAGAGGAGCTCATTTTCTTAGTTTTCTCAATGTTCCAAGAAACAAGTGTTGTTAAGGCCTCAAAACATGGTGTATAATCCTACCATTCAATAAATGTGCCAATGTTTATCCTTATAATGTGGAATGACCTCATAGGATGGGTGGAAGAGGCCCCAAAATGTGGACGCCTCCTCTAAATGTGCTCAAGAATGCTCAAAAGGTGCCTCCAAGGCATGACCAAGTCCTCATATCAAGAAAATATCCTCCACAAGGAAAGGAAAGTTCCCCTCCAAGTCAATAAGCTCCTAAAAACACCCCATGGATGTCACAATGTCCATATGTATGGGTTAGCTCTCAAATCATGCATAAAACAACTCCAAAAGTAATGAAATAAGAGGGACCTCTAGAATATTCAACCTAACATGTGTAGAGGATGTCCATGCATGCATAAATATCCCATATGTGCCTCAAAGGATGTGAACAATGCATTGATATATGTGTACTTCCTTGATAATTGTGAGACTCCCTCACGAAATGTGAAAATAAGTGAGCATCTACAAAATCATGTATGATAGTAGATTGCAAAAGTTTGATGAATATATAAGTAGATTGCATAAAATAAGTATTCTATATATAGTTTTGAAAACCTTTACAAAATGAGCAACACTTTTACATTATATACAAAGGAGTGATAGATATTAGTAGCTCCAGTAGATCATATGTCCTAGTAGATCCACCCCGATATGGTCGAATACCTACCCACATCATAAATGACCAACATGATGAAGAGTTACCAACATCAAGGGGTAGTTGGCTGAAGCAATAATAGAAATTCCTATCTTGAAATGGGGACTAAAAGCATGGGCCATGACTAACCACAAAGGGTTTTCATATACTACATAGGCCCCCACCAATACATAGAACATGTAAGCATGGCCCAATACAGTACATGAGTACAAATACAACCACACTTTTATCTCGTCGTGATATAATGAAGCACATAATATGCTCATATGATGGTCCACATCTGGTGAAAAATATTATGCAAAGTACACTAAAGTGAATCTGAGGTGTAACATGTTGATGCCTAAAATGACGCCATATTCAGATTTTGCAAAGTATTGTGAAATTGTATTTTTCTCCATTTGACTTCATCTTTACTCTCACAAATAAAATTGTCGTCATTCGATTGCTTTGATATACCTCTTTGTATTATTTCAAAAAAATCTAAAGTCATGGATTTCCTAAGAAAATCAAGTATATGATACTTGCATAATACAAAGAATGACTCAGTTTTTAAATTACATGATTCAAAAAACAAGATGAAAACAAGATAAACAAAATATACAAAAATGGAAAAATATATATGAGTTTGGAAATAATATTTACATTGCAATGTGTATTGTGTTGTACACATTTCTATTTATAAGATATATGGTGAAAATGTGATGTACCTTGCGAACCCTAGGCATGGTCGAATGATATATTTTTGTATGATTTGAAAATAATATGAAGTTTGTGCTATACCTTATAAATCTTATGTATAATGATATTGGAAAGCTCGACAACATTTTGATTATTGGAATGCAATGATTTTTAATATATAATGTATAGTTGGTGGAAATTATTGTGGGATCGATGCCAAGATTTAAAGTTTTTATTTATTTGATTTTAAACCCTAATTTTTTTGCTCGACACCTATGCACTATTCTAAGTTCAGGACCACAATTTAATGGGCATTATAGTGGGATCTAGATCCTATGTGCTCTGCATTAAACACTATTACGTACACGATCAACGATGATAGCATTGCATTAATCTCTAACACTCTAGATCTTGTGACATATGGGAATGGTAGACTCCAGCTTGAAATATGTCACCACTCCATTACGGATGTTTCAATAGTTCATGGTCAATTTTGAGTTTAATGTTGTAGATTTGGTTCAACTCGCCTTCATTGTGTAGTTGGTTTCATTGGGCTCAAGGGATTTTTTGTAGTTCAGGGAATAATGATATGCATTAAAGGAGAGAGAGAGCTACATTATAGGAGGAATATTAGGGATGCATACATACTAAAGAAGAGAGAGATTTGTGGGAAGGATATCCAAGTAAGTTTGTATTCCATCTTCACGAGTATATATACAATAGAGGATGGATGGGGCGGTTGTACCCAATCCAACTAATCATTCATTTTATATAATATATATATATATACACACACTTAATTTCTTGTGTTTGATGATATGTGATGACTATTACAAGGGCCTAAGATGCCTCCCAACATCTCCCACACACTCAAATTCTTACTCATCCCAAGCAAGTGTGCAACAAAATCCCGGGTCTCTACTCCTACAAAAGTATCCTTACTATGCATTAACCATGTATATTGGTTTGCATAGGTAACTCAGCCACAATAACTGCCAATTGTATAGGAAGAGACACATGTATATAATGTTTATTGTGATTGGTTTCCAATGGATCTGAATGACTACATATCACATATCCAAACTCCTTGATCTCCATGCTTTCACATTCTCTATCAATCGAAGGGCACCCACTACTACCTCAATCTAAATGCAAAGTATACTCCTCATAGGAATTGTTAGGGCACACTCTATTATAGCTCCAACGATCTACCTCTCCTAGGGGCTCTTTTTATGGAATCGATGAGAGTCTGCAGCATCAACCAATCCTACCATTACTATGATTTCATTGTCACAACCCATGGAACTGTTATGCAACTTTTCTACCCAGGGCCTCAATCAATTCAAATGTTCTCATGTCATCAACTTGTTTTTTAAGCTCTTATGTGTGTGTCTCTCATCTGATGTCTCTTTCTTGAATGCCTACAACGATTTCCAAAATTTTCATCATCATTGCTCTCTATAATTGTTCAAATAAGTTAGTAAAAACTTTCCTCCATATATGCTTGATATTTTGATCAAGTGCTCATTGTATGTTCACTTCTCTGTTACTCATCACACTTATTTCTCTTTCGTTGCTATCAATCATGGCTATTCTTCTTTTTTCTTTCAATCTTTGGAAATGCTTCTTTATGTCTCTAAGAATATATGGAGTTTGTAATTCATATTACATGAATGATGACTCATTATGACCCAACTATAGGACTCTAACTTGTGATCACAACTCGATTTAATTAGGACTTGACTGACTCAACTCTACTATGACCCAAAGACTCTTTTTTCCAGTATCGAACTTTTAAAAACATCAATTAAATGTTGTCAACTAAGGATCAATTGATGTCGACAAGAGACTGATCTTGTCAACTAAGTACCAACTTACATTACATGAGTAGAGGAGATCACCTGCCTTCGAAGATGCATGTTTAATCCCCTCCTTTGTATTTCGACTCAATTTTGATTCATTTGACTCAATTGTACACTTGACTTAATCAAGTGATATGCAATCAATTTAATCAACAACATTTATATATATATATATATATATATATATATATATATATATATATATATATATATATATATATATTTGATTAACCAAGTAGACTCAACTAGACTTTACTATGAGTTGATTCAACTTGACTAAAATCATAATTGACTCAACTAAACAATGGCTTACAATATCTATCATGTAACTCTTTTATGTCTAAGACTCTATAACCTTTTACATTACTTACAAATTTGCACTGACTTGAGATTCCTTGGGACTTCCAATGACAATGACTATATTAACAACTTCTCATAAATGTCTCTTATACATTTGTACTTCTCTATACATTGACTCATTTTTACTCCTCTTTAACCCATATGAAAATTATCAGAAGTATTAGACCTATGAAATTTCTTCCCAAGTGGTTGGAGAATACAGTTGTATCACAAGAAGATAAAAATATCTACAAATATTCGCAATTCTAATCTTTGATAACATCTCACTATCCACTTTGACCTCCAGGTCGATACCCCTAGTTGATCTGCCTTTTTCTTTGACCAAATATGCACGTGTTCTGAACGAGGTGATATTTTATTATCCAAAAACCATTCTTTATTTATGTACGTCTCTTCTAAAATCATTCAGATTCAGAGCAATAATAAATATGATCATGGGATCCAATGTTTTAGGGGCACTTTTCTCAACCAGTCAACTATTAGTTGGGCTATCGACTAGTAGAGCGATCAACATGCTGACTCTTTAGTTGGGTTGATATCCTTTGGAGAGTAGGTGTGTGCATTGCATCCATGCAAAGAGCTATTTTCATATAATATTTCCATCAGGTGTAAAATCACCACATGCTATAGATTCACTATGACTAGTACACATTGAAAGGAACTTTCCAAAATTTTCTATGAACAACAACAACCAACTTCCTCTAGCAACACGATCAAATCGGGATGGCACACACTGGTTCTCTTTGTTCGCAACATCATCGAAAAAAAACTTAGGTCAACCAACACAACAAATTCAGGTCGACCAAAGAAAATTCGATTGAGTACATCATCACATGAATTCTTCTTGGTTTATATGCAGGTAAACTCATGTGCATTTGTGAGCTTCTTTGTTTCCACAAACATCATGAAATCTTGGATAGAAAATCATCTGCATACTTTCTTCTTCTCTTTTGTGTGTGCAAGTTTGAGCTCCATCAAGAATAAATATCCATGAGAAATGAGAAGTATTCGACATGGACATAGAAACAACGTTCCTCAACAAATAGAATCAACATTCTTCAATAATTTTTCTTGGGAATTTTCTATATTCAGCAGCATGATTGATCAAAATCCACTGAAAAAATATTTCATGCAACATCAGTGAATCTCAAAAATATGTCATGCTCCATCACCACGAACGACACAAAGAGTAAAAGATATCTCACACAACATCCACATTCGGTGAGCATCTTCAATATTGTTTTTCAGACAACATCCACATCCAATGAACATATTCAATATTGTTCTCATCCATAAACACTGCATCAACATCCAACAAGCATCTTCAATATTTGTTTCCTCCATGAACAGTCCCGGTTCAAGTCACACAACAATAGAACCAAAATGTTGTAATCTAGGGAATAACAACATGCATTGGAGAGAGAGCGCTACATTATAGGAGGAATATTAGGGACACACATACTTAACAATAAAGAGATTTGTGGGAAGGATATTCAACCTTGTATTCCATATTCATGAGTATATATATAATAGAGCAATGTTTTGAGTGGTTAATCATTATTTTATGCATTTATCCCTTTATTACATATATATTTACTTAATGTCTTATGTATTATGATATGTGATGACTATTATGAGGGCCTAAGAGGCCTCCCAACATGTTTTTTTTGATCCACACACCCAAAAATGGTAAAATGTTGCATGGTGGATGATGGCGTATTTTCTCAGACTTGGAAAAACATCGACTGTCAACATACCTGTAAAGGGAAATTTTGGCAAGGCCTCTGGTACATGGTAAGAATTTTGATACTCCATGGTTGATTGTTCACAATGTTATTGCTTTAGTTAAGCTCAAACTTCTTATGTGGATACCCAATACTTCGTATGTATTTTAGATGCTATGTTTAAGTGACTATGTTTGATGAGATATGAATAAAGGCTGAGTCATTTTAACCACAACCTCTGGTTGAACCAAGATTTTTAACCATACCCTCATAAGCCTTCTTTGTCAAAACTCATTTCACACATATGAGTATCAACTTGTTTTATGAATACTTTGTAATTAAAGTTATGGGAGAATATGTATTTGGATTTTCGATATAGATTAAAGATTGTATTATGATGTGTTATTGAAAAAGATCTCTCTCCAGTTTCATGAAATTAATCACGTACTCCTATATTTGTCTCCGTATGTCAACTTGTTCATAATTTTTTTTTCTCAAACTAGAATATTGTGTGTGTTCATGTACAGAAGATACTCGACCGAAGGGTGTAAGCTATGATATTTTAATGAAGTAATATGAGGATGATGATGATGATGATTAAAATCCACTAAGACCTAATTGGTCTATTAGACCTTAAGAGGTTAAGTGATTACTTGTGATTTTTTATAATTTTGTTTCTGTGCTCGAAAAACATTAAGAGAAGCTTTCCAAGATTACCATACTTTTGTTGAGTTAAGAGGTTAGGAAGGTTGGTAGTGTGACAAATATTTTTAAAATGAGATCTAATATGGGTATAGGTTGGACAATCTAAGAGAAAGTGTTTTTCATCTTCAACCTTCTTAGTGTCACAAAGGTGACACACTCTTTCATCCCATGGCGTTTTAGGAATTGACCAATGCCCAATTTCACTATGGA
>ML781825.1:194368-204499 GCA_009831015.1 Picea engelmannii
TGGCGTTTTAGGAATTGACCAATGCCCAATTTCACTATGGAGCTCGTGAGAATTTGTTCTTATCTTAGCAATGCTTATTTTTTTCTTTACACTTGGAAAAACAGATAAGTAATTTTGATCTTCTAGATTAGGGTTGATTACATCCTTATAATACCTTAATTTTTTTTCCCTCTAACTCTTTATCACACCACATTTTCTCCTTAAATTTTTATTTGATGATTTTTTTAATAGTATGTTTATTCTGCAAAATGATGTCTTCCATGATTCCCCAATAGTTTAGCCAAGACCGGACATCTTTATTCCATCCTTGCTTGAGTCGGTGGTGGTTATGACTCGATTTTAAAGTAATTTTAGGAAGCCTCTTGCCTTCCATGTTGTTTAACTTGTTCTTATACATTAGGTATCTAGTCATAGCCATTCTCTCAATGGGGGAGAGGCTTGTTTCTAAGAGGAGGATGGGATAGGGCATATTTTCTTTAATTTTGAGATTATAGGTTACAAAATTCTTTTGTATTTTCTCTATCTTTCTCTAGGATTCACGAGAGATACTACAACCCCAGAATTCACATCCATAAAGAATAACATGTGTAACAAGAGTCTGAAAGAGGAGTTTATTCTTATCCCAACTCCAAAGATCAACTGATTTACAATTGTTTTCAAGCCCATAATAAGCTTTCCATCCCCTGATAATCTTTTTCTCAATGCTATAATTCCGATTGAGCTTGTGGTGAATATAAATTCCAAGATATTTATATGAAGTCACTTCCTCCAAGTTGTTGTTTTCATATATGAAGGTATCATAAGTGATCTTATTTGATTTAATAATCATGACCTTAGCCTTATCAATATTAATAGTTATACCCATATTGGAGCAAAACTCCTTGAGGATTCTTAGTTTGTTTTCAAGATGACGGGGACTCCTTGCCATAAGAACGATATCATCGGCATAAAGAATAATATTCATGACTATACCAGTGAGAGTAATAGGGCCGACACAACCTGTTTTTTCCAAGCAATCTTCTAACTTATCAATGTATATGCCAAAAAGAGTAGGGGACAAGGGACAACCTTGTTGGACTCCAATATTGCAGTTAATATATTTTGACTAGCCCTCGGTGTTTTTAAAATTAAAAATAACATTCTCATATATCCTTATTGCAACAACACTCAACTCGAGAGGTACTTTTATCTTTTCCAACCTATTCCAAAGGTTTTTCCTAGGAACCATGTCAAAAACTTTTCTAAAGTAAAAAAAACAACAAAAAAGATTGGTTTTAGGATTGCAGAACTCCTCTTCAATGATCCTAAAGGTAACAAGATGGTCCACAGTTGAATTATATCTCCTAAATTCGGCCTGGCCTTTATCTCTTTTACCATGAATTTCTAGCCAAATCTTGATCTTCTTTTCTAAAATAATTCCATAAAGCTTGACTAAAATCAGGCTAATCATAATGGTCTTATAATTAGAGGGAATGTTTCTATCCCAATTTTTAAAAATAGGAACAATGAGTCTTTGCATCCATGGTTTAGGGAAGCCTTGCTTGAGTGATAAATTGAAGAACTTGTGTATGTGAGGGATTAGGATAGGCCCTCTGATTTTAAAAATTTCATCTTGATAGCCTTCAATGTCCTTAGCTTTCCCATTTCCAAGCCGCTTAACCTCGAACTCTATGTCATCTATAGAAAAAACTTCTTTCTTTGTAGGGGCAATAGGAATGTTGTCCATGGCATTAGGGAACTCATAAATACTTTTAAGCTAGGAATTCCAGTCCCTTAAGAGAATCCTATTATTTTCTTTAGTATTGCGGTTTAGATTTTGGCTCCAGAACTTCTTAGGATCCAACTTATATAGTTGTGAAAGTTTCTCTTGCCTTTTATTAATATAGTACCTTTTTTTCCTTTTAATTAGGGCTTTGTACGTATTGATATTATCGATTTTTAAGGACTCATTAGAAGCATCCCTAATGGATTCCTAGAAATTTTACATTCTTTATCATACCAAGGGTTGGTCATTCTATTATTCTTTTTATAGGGCACCTAGAAAGAGAACTTGTTAATAGAAGTGGAAAGGGTAGTTGTAAAATTATGATAGATTTCTTCAATGTTTTCCTTACAAGTTAGGAGATTTAATTTACTAATTAAATCCTTTAAGAAAAGTTCAACTTTACTTTTTTCAAAGCGCAAATTCCTTTGATTATCATAATTTTCTTCAATGGCACTCTTGTGCATCGAAAAGTTTAGAGTTAGGGTTAAAGGTTTATTATCAAAGTTGGGCTCATGGTCATTTAAAAGTTCATAGGTTTCTATTTGGTTGGAAATGGGGATATCATATATCACATAATCTACGACACTACTAGATATCCTATGAATACAATTCATCTGGTTGGAGTTTGGCCACTTCATTAATCCATTGCAAATCATTAGGTCTTGAGAGTTGCAGAGCTTAACCAACTCAGTACCAAACAAATTCTCAATTAGGTCTTCAGAGATTCTTTTGTAGATATTAGATAAAACAAGTTCCTCATATAGATGGTCATATGAAGAATGCATTGGGGAATTGTTATACAAATGCCCAAATTGAAAATGAAATGTTTTTCCTATGCATAGATGAAGATTTCAATTCACTTTTATAGTGGCATACTACCTTGATTCCAAGCCTCTTCCCTCATTGTGCTAGTCCGATATCCTTACCCACTAGCTATGATGATTTGGTTTGTTCAAATGCACTTGATGTCTATGTTCAACTATAAAGAGAAATGAGTTGTTGAAAGTATCATTTTCTTGCTTGTTGTTTTCAGATTGGGTTGAATTCATAGGTTGATGGCATAGAGGCAATATTATGAGAAATGCATAATGTTGTATTTGTCATATTCATAGATGCAGAGGAAGTTGCAGCTATCAGGTCCAATGGACATAATCATGAGATGGGTTTTTTTCTGGCCCAAGTTTGCATCCTAAAATGAATGTTTGACTAATTTCATGTACTTACAGTTCTTTAAAGACAATGAGCATGCATATTTTGGACTCTTAACGATTTTTTTTTTAATTTTAATGGAAAATATGAAGAGACAATTCAAAGATTTATTTTGTTTTGTGCATATGAAATGATGCTACATTTATGTATGTGATGATTATGAAGTGTATAATCCGTTACATGTTTTGATTGTCAATGGTTATTTTTCTACATGGGAGTAGTGGTGGATAGTTGAAAACATTCACATAACAAATAATTAAGTGAAGTTATAAGGTGTTTAAGTAAGCTCCTTGGGAATCCATTTTCCAATGACGAATCTTATGGACAAGGAGGGCCCCCTTTGACTTATGTTTTAATGTTATATTGCAAAACTTATTTTCATTTTGTGCTTTCCTATGTTTCTTCTGGGGTTGCTTGAGGTCATAAGATATATAGTGGTATGTCCTTGTGACCGCACGTTGATAGTTAGTTAGCATTTTATGTTGATGTGTATATGGGAAGTTCCTAACCACCATGGTGGAAAGCTATATAAATACTCAAGCCTCAAAAAGCGAGACCCAATTTTTACACTCGCTATATGGTATGCTTGAAGCAATTTTATTGGTTTTAAAAGTCATTTTTTCATCTTTACACTAGAATAATAGGGTCTAACAATTCTTTTGATAACAATATTTATTTTTAAATGGATAATGGGAGGTCAATTTCTAATATTTTTTGCATAAGGTATATTTTACTATTTGGTCACTGGAGAATTTTTTTTGTTTTTGTTTTCATCGTTATCTTGCCTAATTGTTTCTTGGTTGCAGAGACTAGTACCAACATCCATAAACATTCACTGAAGCCTGTTGTAGCTTTGTCAATTTATGATATTTTTTTCATTTACATGGTAGCCAAGCTGTCTCATAGACACTAGATATCTATGCAAGAATATATTTCTAGTCCATACTTCTGCATAAGTCTGAAAGAGAATTAATATTGTCATTATAATGTATTGACAAAAAAACATTTAATAAAAACATTTCTTCTCCCATATTCGTATTTCATTTTCTTTTACCCCATTTGAATGTTATTCTCTTTCAATTACACAATTCATATTTCTTTATTCTTGTTGGGTGAACTTAGGTTTTGTAACTTGTTTAGAAGTTAATATATTGTGTGTATAATTCTTGTAATTCTAATTCTTATTTATCTCTCCAGATGTACCATGAAGGAAGAGATTATGTTATGTTTAAGACTATAAAATAAGGGTGATCATTCATGTTTCCTTTGGTTTAGCAGACCAAGAGGTTGAAAAGTTGACTTAGGAAAATTCACTTCCTCTTGTCAAAATAATAGTTGGCTCCAACTCAGGGACATGTGCTCATCTTGACAATGCATACGAATTTGATAACCTGCAAAACATGAATACCTAAAACACTCTTAACAATGGATGTCAAATGCAGTGGAGGGTGAAGACACAAGTTCATTTTCCCTATCCATAAGAGATAAGTAAATCCATGCATAAATGAAATATATCCAAGCACATGTTAGTAGAACCACATCTTATAGAAAAATATCTACATGTAAGCAACATTTTACTTTTGTATTCTAAACAAAAAGAAAATGCAGAAAACAATTAAAATGAAACATAAAAGTAAGAAAGGAAAAGAAACTAACTATAGTACACATATTCCCCATAGCATCATATATTATCTTCATAAAACATCTTTAGAATTTTTCCATTCACAAGAAAAGGAGCTCACCATTTAGATGACTAAGATAGAAATAATTATTACCTGCAAAATCTTCAATTCTGTAATCCAACCAAAAAAATTTGAACTTAATATGTTTACCTACCTTTTCATTTATTTTTCTCCATGTGAGAACAAGATCACTTTCTGGAAAAAATTTAGGTGAGCCTTATTGTTGAACTTTGTCTTCGTGTTTTCCTAACTCTTTGCTAGATGATCAAAGACACATCTTCGATTCTCAGCAAGCTCGACTAACTGGTTGATTCTATTTTCCATTGCATCTTTATCACATAAGAAATGTTGCATTAAATTGTAAACTAGGATCTTCAAGTGAATTGGCAATGTTACATCCACCTATAAACTAACTCAAATCGGTTATTTCCTATGGAGTCTTTCTTAGTTATTCTATCATCCCATAAAGCATGTTTTTATTTCTCTCCCAACTTTTCTTGTTGTCCCCCACTGTATTCTTAATAATGGTCATCAAATTATTATTAGTTCATTTAACAAGACCATTTCCTTGAGGGTAATAGTTGGAGGAGTGGGATAGGACAATGCCATAGTTGAAGAAAAATGTTGACAACTCTGAAGAACCAAAATCCATTGCATGGTCGATGATAATATTTAATGGCACTTTGAAACAAATTATGATCTTATCTTCTAAAAATCCATGACAACCTTATATGTGGCCCTCTCGGTTGGTATGACTTCAACCCACTTCATGAAGTAATCCATGGTAAGAATACTTTTATAACATTTCTAGAATTGTCTTTAAATTCTCCTATAAAATCAAGGCCCCATTTTCGAAAGGGAACTTCCACTATCACTGTATACAAAGGGACATAAGCTATCTTCTACTTTCTTTTGAAGAGATGACAAGGATGGCATGATATTACAAACTTGTGAACATATGAAAATATAGTTGGCCAATAGTAGTCACCTCTTAAAATCTTGTGGGAGTTGGTACTTGCTACATTATGCCCACCATATATCCCCTTATGAAACTCATTCATTAACATCTTAGATTCATTGGGGTCTATTCGGGAATAGGGTGTAACGAAATAGAAAATACAATACTACAGATAATCAAAGAGGAGAATTGTTTTTTCAAAGACAAAGGTGGTGTCTAAAGACACCGTTACAACACTTAATCAGAGTGCACTATGATCAGAACATCACAGTGCATATTGCACACCTTGATCCGCATGATCTATGTGTTATATTTCTTGTTGATAATGACGCAAGGGATATGTTATTTATAGCCTCAAGATGTAACTGAATTCCATAAAATTAGGAATATATTGTCCATATATAATCGTCGATTGTTAGATTTGACTCCATCAATTATGCACCGTCGAGTCATCTTGACAAGGATGCTTGATTCAAACTTTCATGTGTCCAACTTGTACTTGATTGTTGGGCTGGTAGATCCAACACTTGACTATCTTCAAGTACTAGTTGACTATCTGACCTATAGGCATATAGACTACTCGGCCGACTAATGTAGTGTTCTATTCTATCTCCCGATCGATTGTATTAAAATGTAGGTTGATCGATCGACCAATTGAATCTAGGAGAAGTGTGAAGAACCATCAATGCTTGATGTTNGAGTTCATGAGGTTAAATTACATCATCATTACCCCCCCCATAATTGCATCTTCTTGAAGCCCAAGCATTGTACAGAGCTTGATAAAACTAGATTAAGATAAGGATTTAGTAGATATATCAAGAACTTGATCATTTGTTCTGCAATATTCAAGAGAAAAAATGTTCTCATAAACCAAATGTCTCGAGTAATGAGCATGGAGTTCAACATGCTTCATCTTGATGTCAACAACATGATTTTCAATAACCTATATGGCACTTTGGTTATCATAATATATTGTAGTCGAGGTCCGAACAAAAAATCCAAGTTCTCCCAGAAGTTGGTAGATCCATATTGATTTAGTACCTTCTTGAATGACACCATTGTATTATTCTTCTGTAGTTGAAAAGGATACTACCTTTTGTTTCTTGCATGACCACACCAACGTTCCAATGCTAAATAAAAACACATATCTAGAAGCGGACTTTTGATCATCATTGTCACCATCCCAGTCGGAATCGGTGAAGTCGACTAGCGAATCTGAACTTTGACAATACTTGATACCAAGGTGAGTGGTACCCTTGAGATAGTGGAAAATTTGTTTGACTACTTTCTAGTGTCTTTCTCCAGTGTCCTGCATAAACTAATAAACCACACTAACAACAAAGGAAATGTTAGGTCAACTATGAGTAATATAAATAAGACTATCGACTAGTTGTTGATAAAGTGTAGCATTGACTTTGAGTGTTTCACAAGTTTTGGTAAGCTTTACTCCATATTGAAAATAAGCATCACAAGGATTGAAATCAACCATATTAAAATGTTTCAAAATATCCATCACATAGTGGAAATACTTGAAGACCCAAAAAATAACGTAGAATACCAATATATGACATGTCAAAGGAGGCAGCAAGGTGGTTCTTCAATCTAAGGATGAGATTATTATTATTGATAGTAATGAGTAGGTCATCTACATGTAAAACAACAATCAAAGTGTCTCTATTGGTATGTAGTACATACAATATGTGATTACATTCACAACATTTGAAACCAAGTCGAAGAAAGAAATGATCAATCTTATCATGCCAAGCTTGATGAGCCTACTTCAAACTATAAATCCACTTCTTGAGTAAACAAACCATGTGGTTGTTCCATGAAAACTTATTCAGAGAGGTCTCCATGAAGAAAATCACTCTTCACATCCATCTAATGGATTTTCCATCCAAAACAAGCAACATTTGAAAGAATCAGTGAAACAAAGTTCAGTTTTGAACATGGGAAAGGTTTTTAGTGTAGTCGATGCCTTCTTGCTGAGAAAATACCTTCGCAACGAGGCATGATTTATGCCTATAAACAACACCTTCAAAGGTAAATTTTTTCTTGTAGACTCATCAACACTTCACAACGTTATTTCCATGTGGTCGGAGAACTAAGTCTCAAGTGTGATTCTTTGTCAAAGAATCAATTTCTGTCTTCATATCCTGTTCCCATTCAGTTCATCTTTGAGCATTCGAGTAGGAAAAAGGGTCAAAATTTGGAAGTACATGACTAATCAAGACAATACTGGCATGTTGATTTTAAATTCGATTTTTTTCTAGAGAAAATATCATTGGAATCATCTCCAACAACTTCAATTGTCTTAACAACTCATCGAGGTAGATGATCTGGATTATTTTCGGCACGAAATGAGAGCGGAGATATAATAAATAAATGTACAGAGATATATCATATATCCAATAATATAGCAGAGATATATCAAATATATAACCATAAAAACAGAGATACAGTAATACACAATTTCTATTAATGAGTGAAATTTACAAAACTGTAGAAATACAGAGTGAAAGACTCGCTAGAATGGTGGAAGCTTATCTCTGAGAAGAGATGTGATGGATACTTGCATTTGAAAGAAGATGATTACTACAATGAGGCTCAAAAGGAATTTTTAACATAAATAAAATCCAAAACCCTAACCCCGGAAGATGAAAATCCAACAGTTTTGTGGACCCCGTTTTGTGTAGTTTGGAGTATCAACTTATCGGGGGCATAAATTTGGCATACAATCTTCATTTGGGGTGAATGATAGCTCGTTGGAAAAGGTATCATTGATGAGATTAAATTTTGGGGCTCAATCAAATCCTTTTGATGTCATTATGGTGCTCGATCCTGAAGAAACTTCATTTACTCCCTCAACATGGCCCCTAAAGTTTAGGAACCGAAAAACTGCTAAAACTAGTAAATTTCCAAAGGATTGTTTTGAGCCAGTTGGAATAGGTGGATGGCCACTGATATCCACCTAGATAAATCCTCCCTCCTTAGGAAGAAATGGTCTCCATTGCATTGAGTTCCCAGTGGAGAGGGAAAATCATTTTTTGAATCTACATCTTGATGAGTTGCTTGCCTTGCTAGAGAAGGTGCGTTGCTTATCTTGTTGAAGGATGTCACGAACCTGTGGATGGAAGGGTTGGAATTTTTTAACAAGTATGGATACATGAGACGACTATGTGCAGAAGGAATCCTTTTTATTTTATTCAATATTGTTGACCTGCTTTTGTTGGACGAAAGATGATTGGACTCAGGCTGTAGTGGTTACGGTGTTCTTATATTCACCTTTTGAACAGACTATGAATAAGTTGAATTTTATAGTATGAGATACTAAATTGCAACACTGTTTAGGTGGGATAGTAGTTGGAACTACCTATGGTATTCTGTAGAGATGAACCCCCAGAGTAACAATGACACTACGGGGTAGAGAATCATAAATAACATGACGATTCCACATATATGGCTGGCCCAAAAGAACATCACAAATTTCCAGTGGGGAAACATCACATAATACCTCATCCTTGAAGGGATGGATTCCATAGGATAAGAGACACTATTGGCTGACACAAAGATCTCATCCCTGGAGAAGCCACCCGATCTTGTATGGTTGCAGGTGTGGTTTTTTGACAATCTCAACTGTTTGATGACGTCAACTGAGATGAGGTTCTTGTGGCTTATTCTATTAACAATGAAATGAAACGATATCCCCTTCACCCAAATCTATGAATGGAATAGGCACTCCCCCTCTTCAGGATCTGATGGTTCTTCTGATTGAATTGTTGCAGTCATGACAGTAGCAGTGGGGTCTGCGTCAATGATATGTCTCCTTCCATTATTTTCTGAATCAACTTTTGAATCTCGGTTTGTCTCTTTTACTTTAATATTGGTCACCAATGAATTTTCTTTAGCGATATTCATCAGTGTTGTGCCAGGAGATTTTATGGAAGTCACACCACTTCCCGATATCCTTCTTTGTCTTCCCATTGTCCTTCTTTTCTTGCAGATTGGAATGGTTTTCGGGAGGTTGTTTGTTAGGGTCGTCTTTATCGCGCTTTGGTTGTTGTGGGTTTGCAAACCCGAACTCCCATTTGTTCTGGTGCCTACATTTCTGCTCGATTTTGACAGCATATCGATAAGCATCTCCTTGTGATGAGATGTCCAGGAAATCCATTTTGGTTTGGATGTACCTATGTAAATCCCCACGATATTTCAGAACTATATGTCGCTTAGAGTCTTTGATACTCAGCTTGGTGCAGAAGGTATGGGAAGCATTTGTGAGCTCCAACACTGTTTGGCCCCTCTCTTACTGCATTGTGGTCCATCTCATGTACTAGTATGTTAAAAAAACAGGACAGCGGAGCAATAAAATAAAAAAAATGCAGAAACAAAACACAGAAGACACACAATACAAGAGAGACACAGATTTACGTGGTTCACCCAATGTGAGCTACGTCCACCAGAGAAATTGCCAGGTCCTTCCTTTATTATTATCCAGCAAATGAAGGGATACAACCTAC
>ML781825.1:226050-277320 GCA_009831015.1 Picea engelmannii
CTTCATCAGGTTCTTTACTGTCTTTCTCGAACTGTTTTAACAATTGTCTTTGCTTTCTGTTCTTGATTCTTAATCTGTCAATCTCTTCCAATGCACTGGTCAGTTCTCCTTCCATGGCAACCCCAACTTATTCTTCATTAATGCCACTCCATGTGCTATTATTGTCATCAACCTCTTTGGCCATAAGTGTGAAGTCATTTAGTTTATCTTCAATAGATGAATCATTATCCTCATCATCTGAAGGATCGTCATCGTCGTCATCATTAGACTTTTCTTCTTAAATTTATTCTCTTTAAAGAAATTTCTGTGTCTGTATTTCTCCTCACTATCACAAGTCTGATCCTTTCCTTTATGGGGACATTTGTTAGAAAAATGCCCTATTCTACCACAGTTAAAACATTTGAAGGGAAATTTCCCTTTGTATTTTCCTGCTCCCTTCTTCAGTCTCTTCACAAATTTTGCTTCGATTTCATCGGGCTCGGAATCCTCATTCTTGTCTGCTCTAAATGATGCTTCTCTGGAGGTGGGTTTATATTTAACTATTCTCATTTCATATGCAGTCAGTGTTCCGAGAAGTTGGTCAAACTGTAAGGTTTTCAGATAATTAAGTTCTTCTATAGCAGAGACCTTCGGGTTGAACCTATCTGGGAGAGATCTCAAGATTTTCTGAACTAAAACAGGTTCCCCAATTGTTTCGCCAAGTGCCTGCATTGCATGTACCATTTCTTCTACTCTCAGAAAGTATTTTCCAATAGTTTCATCTTCCTGCATCTTCAGTTGTTCAAACTGTATTCTATAGGTTTGAAGCTTTGCATCCTTTACCTTCTCATTACCTTCATAACTGTTAATGAGTTCGTCCCACATTTCTTTGGCAGTTCCTAGGTGCATAACTTTCACAAATTCTTCTTCTGCAAGCCCACTCAAGATAACATTCATAGCCTTAACATTGAAGCTAAATTCTAGTTTGTCATCCTTATTAGCCAGCACAATTGACTTTACATAACCAGTCTCTACTACATCCCAGACATCTACACCTAAAGCCATTATGTAGGTTCTCATTCTAACTTTATCACAGTGTCGTGCCTCAGTATCCCTCCGATCATTTCTTGATCCAACGGTTCAGATTAAATCGGGATTTCATATATCTCGATTTCGGCATTTGCGATGACATAAAAATTATGTCCACGGGATTCGCGATTTCCCGATTTGCGATGTACTTCAGCCCCTTTTGGCTGAGCCTTGGTCCACGTGACCGTCATATCGTGACCATAACCTTACCCCATCGGAGCTACGGGGTTTGTGATGCCTCTGTCCTCCTTCTTTGCAATGCTGAATCCTTTGCCACGCGTCCTTCCAGATGGACGACTCTGATTTTTTCGGGGTTTCGAGACTTACGATGACATTATGTTTATGTCCGTGGAATTCACGATTTCCCGATTCGCGATGAGCTTTAGCCCTCCTGGAAGAACCCTGGTCCATGTGACTGTTACCCGTGATCACCTCCTTATCTCTGACAGTTGGCCTCCACTTATCGGGGTTTCGCGGATCGTGATTCACAAAACTCTTGTCAACGGGATCCCCGATTTCCCGATGAACAAAATGTCGATGGCACCTTGATCGTCGACACCTGTCCCTCAGTTGGATGGTCCCGATCCCTTTGGGATTTCAAGGCTTTCGATGTCAATTGACTATCATTCCAAAGTCCCAATCGTCGATGCCTCTGCTGACGTCACACGTGGTTTGACACGTGTTAGATCCTGCCACGTGTCACTCTGATTTGTGAATTGCATGAGCCTAAAGTGTTAGATCTGCCTGACACCTGTCATCCTCTAATTGTGCCACGTGTCCCTGGGTGACGTGGTATACCGACATGAGTTGGATCAATGGTCTAGATGCAATCTTGGCTCAACGGCTGCGATTTCATCGCGAAATCGCATATCGCGAGTTCAGGGTTTTCGTTGTCATTGTTCACGAGCCTCGTGAAACTCCGATTCCCGATTCTCCGATGAGGCCTCCCGGGTTCCACGCATCCATCCAAATGAACGGTCCAGATCCCCGCTTGATTTTAACGTCTGCGATCATATCGCGAAATCGGAGTTTCCATTTTCAAGTGTTCTTTGCATTTTAAAATCGTGATCCCCGATTCTCCGATGGCTTATCTCCCTCGCAGCTTCTGCATATTGGACAGCTATCGGGGTTTGCTTCCAATCTGACGGCTTAGCTCACTTCTTTTCTGCACTTACCTCCTACGCTTAACATCTGCGCAGCTTCTCCCGATCCAACAGCTGTCGAGATTTTCGAGTGAGATCCGACGGTTCTCGATCTCTTTCCTATGCTTCTTGTGTATGTAAGACTGCTATTCCTCCTGAGCTTAATTTCCTTTGTCTTCTGTTTGCCTGTCATCTTCACTGTTGTACTTGCCATCAATGACAAGCATATGCTAACTGTTTACACATTTCCAACAATATTACATGAAGGATGACTCATTATGACCCAACTATAGGACTCTAACCTGTGATCACAACTTGATTTAATTAGGAATTGACTGACTCAACTCTACTATGACCCAAATACTCTTTTTTCCAGTATCGAACTTTTACAAACTTCAATTAAATGTTGTCAACTAAGGATAAATTGATGTCGACAAGAGACCAATCTCATCAGCTAAGTACCAACTTACATTACATGAGTGGAGGAGATCATTTGCCTTTGAAGATGCATGTTTAACCCCCTTCTTTCTATTTCGACTCAATTTTGATTCATTTCACTCAATTGTACACTTGACTTAATCAAGTGATATGCGATCAATTTAATCAACAACATTTATATTTTTCTTTTTTATTTCTTTTTTTATTTTGATTAACCAAGTAGACTCAACTAGACTTTACTTTGAGTCAATTCAACTTGACTAAACTCATAATTGACTTGACTAAGCAATGGCTTACAACATCTATCATGTAACTCTTTTATGTCTAAAACTCTATCACCTTTTACATTACTTACAAATTTGCATTGACTTGAGCTTCCTTGGGACTTCCAATGACAATGACTATATTAACAAATTCTCATATATGTCTTTCATACATTTGTACTTCTCTATACATTGACTCATTTTTACTCCTCTTTAACCCATATGAAAATTATCAGAAGTATTAGACCTATGAAATTTCTTCCCAAGTGATTGGAGAATATAGTTGTATCACAAGAAGAAAGATAAAAATATCTACAAATATTCACAATTATAATCTTTGATAGCATCTCACTATCCACTTTGACCTCCAGGTCGACACCGCTAGTTGATCTGCCTTTTTCTTTGACCAAATATGCACTTGTTCTAAATGGGGTGATATTTTATTATCCAAAAACCATTCATTATTTATGTACGTCTCTTCTAAATCATTTAGATTCAAAGCAGTAATAAATATGATCATGGGATCCAATGTTTTAGGGGTGCTTTTCTCAACCAGTCAACTATTAGTTGGGGTATCGACTAGTAGACCAATCAACATGCTAACTCTTTAGTTGGGTTGATATCCTTTGGAGAGTAGGTGTGTGCATTGCATCCATGCAAAGAGATATTTTCATATAATCT
Source organism: Picea engelmannii (assembly GCA_009831015.1). Classification (NCBI taxonomy): domain Eukaryota; kingdom Viridiplantae; phylum Streptophyta; class Pinopsida; order Pinales; family Pinaceae; genus Picea; species Picea engelmannii. The sequence goes on from ML781825.1 coordinate 229,643, forward strand.
TTCCATCAAGTGTAAAATCACCACATGCTATAGATTCACTATGACCAGTACACATTGAAAGGAACTTTCCAAAATTTTCCATGAACAACAACAACCAACTTCCTCTAGCAACACGATCAAATCGGGATGGAACACACTAGTTCTCTTTGTTCGCAACATCATCGAAAAAAAACTTAGGTCGACCAACACAACAAATGCAAGTCGACCAAAGAAAATTCGATTGAGTACATCATCACATGATTTCTTCTTGGTTTATATGTAGGCAAACTCATGTGCATTTGTGATCTTCTTCATTTCCACAAGCATCATGAAATCTTGGATAGAAAAGCATCTCCATACTTTATTCTTCTCTTTTGTGTGTGCAATTTTGAGCTCCATCAAGCAACGACATCCATGAGCAATGAAAAGTATTCGACATGGACATAGCAACAACGTTCCTCAACAAATAGAATCAACATTCTTCAATAATTTTTCTTGGGAATTTTCTATATTCAGCAGCATGATTGATCAAACTCCATTGAAAAAATATTTCATGCAACATTAGTGAATCTCAAAAATATTTCACACCCCATCACCACAAACACCACAAAGAGTAAAAGATATATCACACAACATCCACATTCGGTGAGGATCTTCAATATTGTTTTTCAGACAACATCCACATCCAATGAACATATTCAATATTGTTCTCATCCATAAACATTGCATCAACATCCAACAAGCATCTTCAATATTGGTTTCCTCCATGAACAATCATGGCTCAAGTCACACAACAATAGAACCAAAATGTTGTAATCTAGGGAATAACAACATGCATTAGAGAGAGAGTGCTACATTATAAGAGGAATATTAGGGACACACATACTTAACAATAGAGAGATTTGTGGGAAGGATATTCAACCTTGTATTCCATATTCATGAGTATGAGCAATGTTTGGAGTGGTTAATCATTCTTTTATGCATTTATCCCCTTATTACATATATATTTACTTAATGTCTTATGTATTATGATATGTGATGACTATTATGAGGGCCTAAGAGGCCTCCCAACAAGATGTTTTTGATCCACACATCCAAATCTGGTAAAATGTTGCATGGTGGATGATGGCGTATTTTCTCAAACTTGGAAAAACATCGACTGTCAACGTACCTGGAAAGGGAAATTTTGGCAAGGCCTCTGGTACATGGTAATAATTTTGATACTCCATGGTTGATTGTTCACAATATCATGGCTTTAGTTAAGCTCAAACTTCTTATTTGGATACCCAATACTTCGTATGTATTTTAGATGCTATGTTTAAGTGACTGTGTTTTATGAGATATGAATAAAGGCTGAGTCATTTTAACCATGACCTCTGGTTGAACCAAGATTTTTAACCATACCCTCATAAGCCTTCTTCGTCAAAACTCATTTCACACATATGAGTATCAACTTGTTTTATGGATAGTTTGTAATTAAAGTTACGGGAGAATATGTATTTGGATTTTCGATATAGCTTAAAGATTTTATTATGATGTGTTATTGAAAAAGAGCTCTCTCCAATTTCATGAAATTAATCACATACTCCTATTTTCGTCTCCTTATGTCAACCTGTTCATAAAAGTTTTTCTCAAACTAGTTAATTGTGTGTGTTCATGTACAGAAGATACTCGACTGAAGGGTGTAAGCTATGATATTTTAATGAAGTAATATGAGGATAATGATGATGATGATTAACATCCACTAATACCTAATTGGTCTATTAGACCTTAAGAGGGTAAGTGATTACTTGTGATTTTTTATAATTTTGTTTCTGTGCTCGAAAAACATTAAGATAAGTTTTCCAAGATTACCATACTTGTGTTGAGTTAAGAGGCTAGGAAGGTTGGTAGTGTGACAAATATTTTTAAAATGAGATCTAATATGGGTATAGGCTGGACAATCTAAGAGAAAGTGTTTTTCATCTTCAACCTTCTTAGTGTCACAAAGGTGACACACTCTTTCATCCCATGGCATTTTAGGAATTGACCAATGTCCAGTTTCACTATGGAGCTCGTGATAATTTGTTCTTATCTTAGAAATGCTTATTTTTTTCTTTACACTTGGAAAAACAGATAGATAATTTTGATCTTCTAGATTAGGGTTGATTACATCCTTATAATACCTTAATTTTTTTTTCCTCTAACTCTTTATCACACTACATTTTCTCCCTAAATTTTTATTTGACAATTTTTTTAATAGTATGTTTATTCTGCAAAATGATGTCTTCCATGATTCCCCAATAGTTTAGCCAAGATCGAACATCTTTATTCCATCCTCGCTTGATTCGATGGTGGTTATGACTCGATTTTCAAGCAATTTTAGGAAGCCTCTTGTCTTCCATGTTGTTTAACTTTTTCTTATACATTAGGTATCTATTCATAGCCATACTCTCAATGGGGGAGAGGCTTGTTTCTAAGAGGCGGATGGGATAGGGCATATTTCCTTTAATTTTGAGATTATGTTATAAAATTCTTTTGTATTTTCTCTATCTTTCTCCAAGATTCATGAGAGATACTACAACCACAGACTTCACATCCATAAAGAATAACATGTGTAACAAGATTCTAAAATAGGAGTTTCTTCTTATCCCAACTCCAAAAATCAACTGATTTACAATTGTTTTCAAGCCCATAATAAGCTTTCCATCCCCCGATAATCTTTTTCTCAATGCTATAATTCCGATTGAGCTTGTGGTGAATTTAAATTCCAATATATTTGTATGAAGTCACTTCCTCCAAGTTGTTGTTGTCATATATGAAGGTATCATAAGTGATATTATTTGATTTAATAATCATGACCTTAGCCTTATCAATATTAACATTCATACCCATATTGGAGAAAAAATCCTTGAGGATTCTTAGTTGGTTTTCAAGATCACGGGGACTCCTTGCCATAAGAACGATATCAGCAGCATAAAGAAGAATATTGATGACTATACCAATGAGAGTACTAGGGCTGACACAACCTGCGTTTTCCAAGCAATCTTCTAACTTATCAATGTATATGCCGAAAAGAGTAGGGGACAAGGGACAACCTTGTTGGACTCCAATATTGCAGTTAATATATTTTGACTAGCCTTTGGTGTTTTTAAACTTAACAATAAAATTCGGATATATCCTCATTGCAACAACACTCAACTTGAGAGGCACTTTTATCTCTTCCAACCTATTCCAAAGGTTTTTCCTAGGAACCATGTCAAAAAAATTTCTAAAGTACAAAAAAACAATAAAAAATATAGGTTTTAGGATTGTGGAACTCCTCTTCAATGATCCTAAAGGTAACAATATGGTCCACAGTTGAATTATATCTCCTAAATTCGGCCTAGCCTTTATCTCTTTTATCATGAATTTGTAGCCAAAGCCTGATCTTCTTTTCCAAAATAATTCCATAAAGCTTGAATAAAATCGGGCTAATCATAATGGTCTTATAATTAGAGGGAATGTTTCTCTCCCTATTTTTAAAAATAGGAACAATGAGTCTTTTCATCCATGGTTTAGGGAAGCCCTTCTTGAGTGCTAAATTGAAGAACTTGTGTATGTGAGGGATTAGGATAGGCCCTCCGATTTTAAAAATTTCAGCTTGATAGCCTTCAATGTCCTTAGCTTTCCCATTTCCAGGTCACTTAACCCCGAACTCTATGCCATCTATAGAAAAAGTGTCTTTCTTAGTAGGGACAATAAAAATTTTGTCCATGGCATTAGGGAACTCATAAAGACTTTTAAGGTAGGAATTCTAGTCCCTTAAGGGAATCCTACTATTTTCTTTAGTATTGCAGTTTAGAATTTGGCTCCAGAACTTCTTAGGATCCAACTTATATAGTTGTGAAAGTTTCTCTTGCCTTTTATTAATATAGTACCTTTTTTTCCTTTTAATTAGGGCTTTGTACGTATTGATCTTATCGATTTTTAAGGACTCATTAGAAGCATCCCTAATAGATTTCCTAGAAATTTTACATTCTTTATCATACCAAGGGTTGGTCGTTCTATTATTCTTTTTATAGGACGCCTAGAAGGAGAACTTGTTAATAGAAGTGGAAAGGGTAGTTGTAAAATTATGATAGATTTCTTCAATGTCGTCCTTACAAGTTAGGAGATTTAATTTACTATTTAAATCCTTTAAGAAAAATTCAACTTTACTTTTTTGAAAGTGCAAATTCCTTTGATTATCATAATTCTCTTCAATGGTACTCTTGTGCATCGAAAAGTTTAGATTTAGGGTTAAAGGTTTATTATCCGAATTGGGCTCATGGTCATTTAAAAGGTCAAAGGTTTCTATTTGGTTGGAAATGGGGATATCATATATCACATAATCTACGACACTAATAGATATCCCATGAATACAATTCATTTGGTTGGAGTTTGGCCACTTCATTACTCCATTGCAAATTATTAGGTCTTAAGAGATGCAGAGCTTAACCAACTCAGTACCAAACAAATTCTCAATTAGGTCTTCAGAGCTTCTTTTGTAGATATTAGATAAAACAAGTTCCTCATATAGAATATGAGGAATGCATTGGGGAATTGTTATACAAATGCCCAAATTGAAAATGAAATGTGTTTCCTATGCATAGATGAAGATTTCAAGTCACTTTTATAGTGGCATACTACCTTGATTCCAAGCCTCTTCCCTCATTGTGCTAGCCCGATATCCTTACCCACTAGTTATGATGATTTGGTTTGTTCAAATGCACTTGATGTCTATGTTGAACTATAAAGAGAAATGAGTTGTTGAAAGTATCGCTTTCTTGCTTGTTGTTTTCAGATTGGGTTGAATTCGTAGGTTCGTGGCATAGAGGCAATATTATGAGAAATGCATAATTTTGTATTTGTCATATTCATAAATGTAGAGGAAGTTGCAGCTATCAGGTCCAATGGACATAATCATGAGATGGGTTTTTTTCTAGCCCAAGTTTGCATCCTAAAATGAATGTTTGACTAAGTTCATGTACTTACAATTCTTTGAAGAAAATGAGCATGTATATTTTGGACTCTTAAAGATATCTTTTTAATTTTAATGGAAAATATGAAGAGACAATTCAAGGATTTATTTTGTTTTGTGCATATGAAATGATGCTACATTTATGTATGTGATGATTATGAAGTGTATAATCAGTTACATGTTTTGATTGTCAATGGTTATTTTTCTACATGGGAGTAGTGGTGGATAGTTGAAAACATTCACATAACAAATAATTAAGTGAAGTTATAAGGTGTTTAAGTAAGCTCCTTCGGAATCCATTTTCCAATGACGAATCTTATGGACAAGGAGGGCCCCCTTTGACTTATATTTTAATGTTATATTCCAAAACTTTTTTCCATTTTGTGCTTTCCTATGTTTCTTCTGGAGTTCCTTGAGGTCATAAGATATATAGTGGTATGTCCTTGTGATCGCACATTCATAGTTAGTTAGCATTTTATGGTTGATGTGTATATGGGAAGTTCCTAACCACCATGGTGGAAAGCTATATAAATACTCAAGCCTCGAAAAGCGAGACCCAATTTTTACAATCACTATATGGTATGCTTGAAGCGATTTTCTTGGTTTTAAAAGTCATTTTTTCGTCTTTACACTAGAATAATAGGGTCTAACAATTCTTTTGATAGCAATAGTTATTTTTAAATGGATAATGGGAGGCCAATTTCTAATATTTTTTGCATAAGGTATATTTTACTATTTGGTCACTGAAGAACTTTTTTTGTTTTGTTTTCATCGTTATCTTGCCTAATTGTTTCTTGGTTGCAGAGACTAGTACCAACATCCATAAACATTCATTGAAGCCTGTTGTATCTTTGTCAGTTTATGATATTTTTTTCATTTATATGGTAGCCAAGCTATCTCATAAACACTAGATATCTATGCAAGAAATATGTTTCTAGTCCATACTTTTGCATAAGTCTGAAAGAGATTTAATATTGTCATTATAATGTATTGACAAAAAAACATTTAATAAAAAAAATTCTTCTCCCATATTCGTATTTCATTTTCTTGAGTCATTTTCTTTTACCCCATTTGAATGTTATTCTCTTTCAATTACATAATTCATATTTCTTTATTCTTGTTGGGTGAACTTAGGTTTTTGTTCTTGTTCAGTGCTTTATGTTGGTACACTTATTTACTTTAATTCTTGTTGTTATTAAAAGATATTGCATAAATACTAAAAATTGCAAGAAAGGAATGTTTAATTGTTTGTTTTATGTTAGTTATTATTATTATTATTATGTGATGTGATGTTTAGTTTTGTAACTTGTTTAGAAGTTAATATATTGTGTGTATAATTCTTGTAATTCTAATTCTTAGTTATCTCTCCAGATGTACCATAAAGGAAGAGATTATGTTATGTTTAAGACTATAAAATAAGGGTGATCATTCATGTTTCCTTTGGTTTAGCCGACCAAGAGGTTGAAAAGTTGACTTAGGAAAATTCACTTCCTCTCGCCAAAATAATAGTTGGCTCCAACTCAGGGACATGTCCTCATCTTGCTAATGCATAAGAATTCAATAACCTACAAAACATGAATACCTGAAACACTCTTAACAATGGATGTCAAATGCAATGGAGGGTGAAGACACAAGTTCTTTTTCCCTATCCCTAAGAGATAAATAAATCCATGCATAAATGAAATATATCCAAGCACATGTTAGTAGAACCACATCTCATAGAAAAATATCTACATGTAAGAAACATTTTACTTTTGTATTCTAAACAAAAAGAAAATGCAGAAAACAATTAAAATGAAACAGAAAAGTAAGAAAGGAAAAAAAACTAACTATAGTACACATATTCCCCATAGCATCATATATTATCTTCATAAAACATCTTTAGAATTTTTCCATTCACAAGAAAAGGAACTCACCATTTAGATGACTAAGATAGAAATAATTATTACCTACAAAATATTCAATTCTGTAATCCAACCAAAAAAATTTGAACTTAATATGTTTACCTACCTTTTCATTTATTTTTCTCCATGTGAGAACAAGATCACTTTCTGGAAAAAAATTAGGTGAGCCTTATTGTTGAACTTTGTCTTTGTGTTTTCCTAACTCTTTGTTAGATGATCAAAGTCACATATTCGATTCTCATCAAGCTCAACTAACTGGTTGATTCTATTTTCCATTGCATCTTTATCACATAAGAAATGTTGCATTAAATTGTAAGCTAGGATCTTCAAGTGAATTGGAAATGTTACATCCACCTATAAACTAACTCAAATCAATTATTTCCTGTGGAGTCTTTCTTAGTTATTCTATCATCCAATAAAGAATGTTTTATATTTCTCTCCCAATTTTTCTTGTTGTCCCCCACTATATTCTTAATAATGGTCATCAATTTATTATTACTTCATTCAACAAGACCATTTCCTTGAGGGTAATAATTGGAGGAGTGGGATAGGACAATGCCATAGTTGAAGCAAAATGTTGACAACTTTGAAGAACCAAAATCCATTGCATGGTCGATGATAATATTTAATGGCACTTCGAAACAAATGATGATCTTATCTTCTAAAAAATCCATGACAACATTATATGTGGCCCTCTTGGTTGGTATGACTTCAACCCACTTCATGAAGTAATCCATGGTGAGAATAATTTTATAGCATTTCTATAATTGTCTTTAAATTCTCCTATAAAATCGAGGCCCCATTTTTGGAAGGGAACTTCCACTATCACTTACTACAAAGGGAGAGAACTATCTTCTACTTTCTTTTGAAGACATGACAAGGCTGGCATGATCTTACAAACTTGTGGACATCTGAAAATATAGTTGGCCAAAGGTAGTCACCTCTTAAAATCTTGTGGGAGGTGGTTCTTGCTACATTATGCCCACCATATATCCCCTTATGAAACTCATCCATTAACGTCTTAGATTCATTGGGGTCTGTTAGGGAATAGAGTGGAATGAAATAGAAAATACATTAGTACAGATAATCAAAGAGGATAATTTTTTTTTCAAAGACAAAGGTGGTGTCTAAAGACACCATTACAACACTTAATTAGAGTGCACTATGATCAAAACATCACAGTACATATTTCACACCTTGATCTGCATGATCTATGCATTATATTTCTTGTTGATAATGACCCAAGGGATATGTTATTTATAGCCTCAAGATGTAACTGAATTCCATAAAATTAGTAATATATTGTCCATATATAATCATCGGTTGTTAGAGTTGACTCCATCAATTATGAACCGTTGATTCATCTTGACAAGGATGCTCAATTCAAACTTCCATGTGTCCAACTTGTACTTGATTGTTGGGATGGTAGATCCAACACTTGACTATCTTCAAGTACTGGTTGACTATATGACCAAAAGGAATATAGACTACTCGGTTGACTAATGTAGTGTTCTATTCTATCTCCTGACTGATTGTATTCAAATGTAGGTTGATTGATCAACCAATTGAATCTAGGAGAAGTGTGAAGAACCATCAATGCTTGATGTTCCAACACACCCCCCCCCCTATCAGTACACATCTCTAGAGTTCAGGAGGTAAAATTACATCATCATGACCCCCCCCATAATTGCAGCTTCCTGAACCCCAAGCATTGTACAGAGCTTGATAAAACTAGATTAAGATAAGGATTTAGTGGATATATCAACAACTTGATCATTTGTTCTGCAATATTCAAGAGAGAAAATGTTCTCATGAACCAATTGTCTTGAGTAATGAGCATGGAGCTCAACATGCTTCATCTTGATGTGAGCAACACGATTGTCAATAACCTATATGGCACTTTGGTTATCACAATATATTGTAGTCGAGGTCTGAACAAAAAATCCAAGTTCTCCCAGAAGTTTGTAGATCCATACTTCTTTAGTACCTGCTTGAATGACACCATTGTATTATGCTTTTGTAGTTGAAAAGGATACTACCTTTTGTTTCTTGCATGACCACACCAACGTTCCAATGCTAAAGAAAAACACATATCCAGAAGTGGACTTTTGATCATCATTGTCACCATCCCAGTCAGAATCGGTGAAGTCGACTAGTGAATCTGAACTTTGACAATACTTGATACCAAGGTGAGTGGTACCCTTGAGATAGTGGAAAATTTGTTTGACTACTTTCCAGTGGATTTCTCCAGTGTCCTGCATAAACTGATAAACCACACCAACAACAAAGGAAATGTTAGGTTAACTATGAGTAATATAAATAAGACAATCGACTAGTTGTCGATAAAGTGTAGCATTGACTTTGAGTGTTTGACAAGTTTTGGTAAGCTTTACTCTAGATTGAAAATAAGAATCACAAGGATTGAAATCAACCATCTTAAAATGTTTCAAAATATCCATCACATATTTATACCAAGGAATGAAAAATCCACCACATAGTGGAAATACTTGAAGACCCAAAAAATAATGTAGAATACCAATATATGACATGTCAAAGGAGGCAGCAAGGTGGTTCTTCAATCTAAGGATGAGATTATTATTATTGATAGTAATGAGTAGGTCATATACATATAAAACAACAATAAAAGTGTCTCTATTGGTATGTAGTACATACAAGCTGTGATTACATTCACAACATTTGAAACCAAGTTGAAGAATGAAACAGTCGATCTTATCATACCAAGCTCGATGAGCCTACTTCAAATTATAAAGCCACTTCTTGAGTAAACAAACCATGTGGTTGTTCCATGAAAACTTCTTCAGATAGGTCTCCATGAATAAAATCACTCTTCACATCCATCTAATGGATTTTCCATCCAAAACAAGCAACAATTGAAAGAATCAGTGAAACAAAGTTCATGTTTTGAACATGGGAAAGGTTTTTAGTGTAGTCGATGCCTTCTTGTTGAGAAAATACCTTCACAACGAGGCATGATTTATGCCTATCAACAACACCTTCAGAGTTAAATTTGGTCTTGTAGACTCATCTAGACATCATAATGTTATTTCCATGTTTTCAGGGAACTAAGTCCCAAGTGTGATTCTTTGTAAAAGAATAACTTTCTGTCTTCATATCTTGTTCCCATTCAGTTCGTCTTTGAGAATTCAAGTAGGAAACAAGGTCAAAAGTTTGAAGTACATGAGTAGTAAAGACAATACTAGCATGTTGATTTTAAATTCGATTTTTTTCTAGAGAAAATATCACTGGAATCATCTCCAACAACTTCAATTGTCTTAACAACTCATCGAGGTAGATGATCTGGATTATTTTTGGCACGAAATGAGAGCGGAGATATAATAAAGAAATGTGAAAAGATATATCATATATCCAATAATATAGCAGAGATATATCAAATATATAACCATAAAAATAGAGATACAGTAATACACAATTTCTATTAATGAGCAAAATTTACAAAACTGTAGAAATACAGAGTGAAAGACTCGCTAGAATGGTGTCAGCTTATCTTTGAGAAGAGATGTGATGGATACTCGCATTTGAAAGAAGATGATTACTACAATGAGGCTCCAAAGGAATTTTTAACATAAATAAATCCAAAAACCCTAACCCCAGAAGATGAAAATCCAACAGTTTTGTGGACCCCGTTTTGTGTAGTTTGGAGTATCAACTTCTTGGGGGCGTAAATTTGGCATACAATCTCTGTTTGGGGTGCATGATAGCTCGTTGGAAAAGGTATCGTTGATGAGATTAAATTTTGGGTATCAATCAAATATTTTTGATGTCATTATGGTTCTCGATCCTGAAGAAACTTCCTTTAGGCCCTCAACATGGCCCCTAAAGTTTAGGAACCGAAAAGCTGCTAAAACTAGTAAATTTCCAAAAGATTGTTTTGAGTCAGTTGGAATAGGTGGATGGCCACTGATATCCACCTATATAAATCCTACCTCCTTAGGAATAAATGTTCTCCACTGCATTGAGTTCCCAGGGGAGAGGGAAAAGCATTTTTTGAATCTGCATCTTGATGAGTTGCATGCCTTGCTAGAGAAGGTGCATTGCTTAGGTTGTTGAAGGATGTCACGAACTTGTGGATGGAAGGGTTGGAAAATTTTAACAAGTATGGATACATGAGACGACTATGTGAAGAAGGAATCCTTTTTCTTTTATTCAATATTGTCGACCTGCTTTTGTTGGAGGGAAGGTGATTGGACTGAGGTTGTAGTGGTTACGGTGTTCTTATATTCACCTTTTGAATAGACTTTGAAGAAGTTGAATTTTATAGTATGAGATACTACATTGCGACACTGTTTAGGTGGGATAGTAGTTGGAACTACCTATGGTATCCTATAGATATGAACCCCCAAAGTAACAATGATAGTACGGGGTAGAGAATCATAAATATCATGATGATTCCACATAAATGGCTGACCCAAAAGAACATCACAAAATTCCAGTGGGGAAACATCACACAATACCTCATCATTGAAGGGGTGGATTCCATAGGAAAAGCGACACTATTGGCTAACACAGAGATCTCGTCCTTGGCGAAGCCACCCAATCTTGTATGGTTACTGGTGTGGTTTTTTCGACAATCTCAATTGTTTGATGACCTCAACTGAGATGAGGTTCTTCTGGCTTCTTCTATTAACAATCAAATGAAATGATATCCCCTTCACCCACATCTATGAATGGAAGAGGCACTCCCCCTCTACAGGATCTGATGGTTCTTCTTGTTGAATTGTTGCAATCGTGACAGTAGCAGTGGTGTTTGCATCGATGATATGTCTCCTTCCATCATTTTTTGAATCAACTTTTGAATCTCAGTTCATCTCTTTTACTTTAATATTGGTCACCAATATTAAAAAAAATTTAGCGACATTCATCAGTGTTGTGCCAGGGGATTTTATGGAAGTCACACCACTTCCCAATATCCTTCTTTGTCTTCCCATTGTCCTTCTTTGCTTGCGGCTTGGAATGGTTTTAGGGAGGTTGTTTGTTAGGGTCGTCTTTATCGAGCTTTGGTTGTTGTGGGTTTGCAAACCCGAAATCCCATTTGTTCTGGTGCCTAAATTTCTTCTCGATTTTGACAACATATCGATAAGCATCTCCTTGTGATGAGATGTCTAGGAAATCCATTTCGGTTTGGATGTACCTATGCAAATCCCCGCGGTATTTCAGAACTATATGTCGCTCAAAGTCTTTGATACTCATCTTGGTGCACAAGGTATGGAAAGTATTTGTGAGCTCCAACACTGTTTGGCCCCTCTCTTACCGCATTGTGGTCCATCTCATGTATTGGTATTCATAGTTTCTAATAAGGTAATATTGTTTCTTGACCGCATCCACAAAAAAATCCCAAGTGGGCTCAGCCTCATATATTTTGGACTCCTCTATGGAAATTTTCTCCCAATAAGTTTCCAACCAATGTTTGACATGGCGAAGATCCTTAAGGAGTTTGAAGGTGATATTTTCCCTGTCGGAGAAATTATGAACATATCTAAATAACCTTCTAGCAAATTTAACCATTTTTATAGGGCATTCACATCTATCTGTCCTTCAAATAAGGGAATATCAAAATTAACTTGTACCTTGAAATGTGAGGTGCCTAAAAAATGGTTGCTTGATGAAGGCACTCCTATTGTTATCAGTGGGCATTGAAGGATGTGGAAAAAATTCTCCATCATTTCGCCCCTCTGTTGCATGAGAGACTTCTCAAGCAAGAGATTAATATAATCTTATGCTTCATCATTTTTCTTTTCTTCTGCCATGGAGGGTTTCTTGGGTGTGCGAGAGATATTTTCCTCAAGAGAGGGAAGCTCGAGACCCAACTTGCTATAATGGGACCTTGTCGGGGACATGCACTAAAAAATGATCAAGGGATACCACTGATCCAGATTACTTTTGGCACAAAATGAAAAAAGAGATATAATAAATAAATGTAAAGAGATATATCAGATATCCAATAATATAACAAAGATATTTCAGATATATAACCATAAACACAAATATATAGTAATACACAATTTCTATTAATGAGAGAAATGTACAAAACTATAGAAATATAGAGTGAAAGACTCGCTAAAATGGTGGAAGCTTATCTCTGAGAAGAGATGTGATGGATACTCACATTTGCAAGAAGATGATTATTAAAATGAGGCTGAAAAGGCATTTTTAACATAAATAAAATCCAAAACCCTAAGCTCAGAAGATGAAAATCCAAGAGTTTTGTGGACCTCGTTTTGGGTATTTTAGTGTATCAACTTCTTGGGGGTGTAATTTTGGTATGCAATATTTGTTTGGGGTGAACGATATCTCGTTGGAAAGGTATTGTTGAGGTGATTAATTTTGGGTGCTCAATCATAGCTTTAGGCCATCAATAAGTTCCTCGATCTTAAAAAAACTTCATTTAGGACCTCAAAATGGCCCCAAAAGTTTAGAAACCGAAAAACTGCTAAAAATAGTAAAATGTCAAAAGACTATTTTGAGCCAGTTGGAATAGGTGGATGGCCACCGATATCTACCTGGATCAATCCTCCCTCCTTAGGAATCAATGGTATACATTGCATTGACTACCAAAGGGAGAGGGAAAAGCATTTGTTGAATCTTCATCTTGATGAGATGCTTGCCTTGCTGGAGAAGTTGTGTTGCTTAGCTTGTTGAAGGTTGTCATGAACCTGTGGCTAGAAGGGTTGGAAACTTTTAACCAGTCTGACTACATGAGATGACTGTGTGCAGAAGGAAAACTCGCTTTGCTTAAATATTGTCAACCTACTTCAGTTGGACAAAAGGTGCTTGGACTGAGGCTACAATGGTTGCAGTGTTATTCTATTCACCTTTTGAACAAATTGTGAAGAAGGTGAATTTTGTAGTATGAGATACTACCTTATGGCATTGTTTATGTGGGAAAATAGTTGGAAATACCTCTGGTATTTTATAGATATGACCCCCCTAGAATAACAATAACACTACGAGGTCGAGACTCATAAATAACATGACGCTTCCACATATATGGTGGCCCAAAAGAACATCACATACATCTAGTGGGAAAACATCTGGGCTTGATCCTTGACTAATTCACAATCTAGAGGGGAATTCAGCGTTCGACCTTCAGATTTGAATTCCAGGCCTAGCCCCTTCCCTCTGTCTACAATCTCCTATGACCCCGAGATATGACTAGATGCCAAGACAACATGTGCCTATTTCGATGCTTCAAATCTTCTGGCTCTGGTCGTTTTCAACTTATGACACCACAAATCTCTCAATCTACCAAATTGGTGAATTTCAGGCATGCCACGAGGATCAACAGTCCCCTCTCTCTGTCAAGATCAACGATCCACAATTACTTCAGACCTCCAGGATTCAACGAAGTCCAAAACACCTCTCCTCAAGTATTCCAGAGCGCCAAGTCTCTGGATTGCGTGATCTTACGCCATGTGTCCGCAAAACATCAACGATTCTGATTTGATTTTGGACTTCGTGCTTCGACGAATTCCAAAGTACTCACAAACGTAAATCTCTAAAGTTAAATCCTTTCAAAGTGTTGGATATTATGACACACGCCCTCCTCTATTCAACGGTCATGATGGACTCCAGCGCTTCGGCCTTCGGGAATTCTCCATCCACATGACCCCACTTTCTTTGAAGTGGTTATCCTTTAAAACAAACGATCTAATGACACTTGTCCTCTACTGATGGATGGCTCTGATGAACTCCGGTGTTGCAGCCTTTGGGAGTTATTTCTCTAACCAACTCCTCTTTTCTCCCATAGTGAGTTTTCTCTGAAGTGGAAAATCTTCTGCCACACGTCCCTTTCCAATGGACGACTGGGATGGATTCGGGACTCCAACCTTCGAGAATCCTCATGCCCTTACACTTCAATTCACCTAGATTTGGTCAGCATCGGGATGACCACAACCTAGATCTGATGGTCCGAGGATATCCATGTAACCCCAGAGATCTACAACTCATAACTTCCGCTCAAGGGTCCCTTGGGTCCCGTTGTTAGGTAACTCTGAGAGGGACACCCGACAACCCTGTCAATAGAAACATGGGCTCCCACATGATCTCGATGTTAATACTATTTTCCCCACGATTGAACGATAGTGAGGGATCCTGAAGGATCCTTAGATCTACGATCCACAGTGATTGCAGGGCCTCAACGTGCTCACTCGTTATCGAAGGGCTCAATATCCGCAATCAGAAAGTACTCACCCAACTTAATCTAATTGTGGTCGTTGATCCTCCATATCGTTGAGATCAATGGCATTGGTGAATTGCAAGATGTGAACTAGCACATCCGCTAATTTTACCTCTATGCTTTGAAATGATTCCCCACCATCGATGTCCATTCACAGATCGACGGTTCACAACGATTAGGGGTCCCAATCTCCACAATCTAGAAAGTTCTTGTCCAACTTTGTTTAATCGTGGTCGTTGATCTTCAATCTCCAATGAGATCAACGACGTTGGTTGATTGCGACCCATGAACTAGCATGTCCGCTAATTTCACCTCCGCGCTCTGCAATGATTTCCAACCATCAATCTAATTGAGTGACTGGTGTTTGATTTGTTAACTCTAGTGGGTCTTTGAGTCGTTCTGATGACTAAGATAGGTTTTCCTCCCAATGAACAATTCACATTCATCTCCTCGGTCAGGTTATTGATTCATCTATGTCTCTTGTTACTCAAGGAATTCGAGTAATTTTGACTATCGTGAAGTTTGACATTCCAGACTTGAAGTCCCAAAACTCCAAAACCATTTTGAACTAGCTTCGTTCGGGCTTAGTGCAAGGTTCCTGGACCCAAGTCACATGGACCTTCAGATGACTCTCTGGCTATGAAATATACTCTTATTCGGGTTTTAGTTAAGGTCACGGGCATGAGTTCAAGGTCTCTCAGACTACCGGTTTGAAGGAAACGTCTTCCTAGTTCGCAGAACCTTAAGTTCTGAAACTAGGCAGTGTAAACTCGTGAGGTTACCGAGACAGTAGCAATGCCAAGAGGCTTGCAACGATTTCGGAGTTGTGAGGTAGCTCCCTGGGGAAAACACCTTCGAGAGTTAAACTGGAGCATACGGGAAAAGTAGAAGCACAAGTCCTCAAGGAAACCAACGAATATACATAATTTAACCTTTTCAATGCATAACCATTTACAGATAAGTAAATACATGCATGCAACTATTAATTCCCAATTCAATGCATAAAGTATGGAAATGCTTATCAGAACCATATATCATGAAGCGTCTACTGGAAAGGGTGCCCGTTTCCACCCAACCATAGGCTCAGTCTCCTAACGGATTTACCACTAGCCACCCCTGAGCTAGATCATGATGCTTTTAGATTGAATATCTTCTTCCGGCTCAGAAATAGATAGGGACGAAGGTTACTCTCCTTCTCCCGTCTCAGTCTCTATTTCTCGTGATCAGAACACACTCTTTTCACAATTCTTCCTTGAATCCCAGAGCTTTCACTCTCGTCTCTGCACTCTTTGTAGATTTCCTCTCCAACCCCCATGCTTTCCTTTCTTGCCTTTCCTAGCAAGATTTCTTGTGGCCCGAATTCTCAGTCTGTGGTTAGGTCTGGAAGCCTTATCGATGGGCAGTCTCCCCATCCCCTCATTAACTCTTGAGGAGGTCTTCCCACCTACCATCATGACTGTAATTCATTTTTGGGTCAAAGGGTTGTTCTGATCCTGAGCAATTAAATCTAGCAAAGTACTGGATCGATGGAGGTTAACGCAATCATTCCTAGTCCCCTCCACCATCCTTTCATAGCATTCATGGTCTCTCTTAGCACATCCCCTTTCTAGCAGTCATGCAACATGTATCCATTTTCTATTAAAATAGCATAATTTACATTCATCGACCTTTTATACAAAGTTCCATCAAATCAAACATTCACACCTTTGAGTTTTCCATAGTTTCTTGGATAATATAGTTATATTTACAAATTGGGGGAAACAGGGTGTTACAGCGTAGAAGGCACAACCAATAACATTTCACTCATCCTGGAGCAATCATTCTCCTCCATGTAAAGTGCAAAGAAAATTGCTTGGCAAATAGACTAGCCAATGACAGCTGAGTGTTGTTGACCACTCACAAGTTGGATGTAAGTTGGGATATCATGGAAGCAACCACACTAAAGGATGATTTCCTACCATCCACAAAATAAATATGGAAAGTTGAAGAGGAATGAAAAAGAAGAATACAAGAGTGATGGACGTAAGAAAGTAGGACGTGGAAACATAAGTTAAAGTGGAATGTAGGATGTGAGAGTTTGGAAGGTGAAGGAAAGTGAGTGGCATGAGAACCTCCACATTCTACATAGAACTTCTTTGGAATGCGGGAGGCATAGGGTGACAAAGGTGAGGGATGCAAAGAAAAGGGAGCAACATGGGAATCTTTGCATCCTGCATAGAAATCTTTGGAATATGGAATACGGAGGGAGACAATGTGGAAAGGTGGGGGAATGCAAGAAATAGAGCAATATGAAAAAATCCACATTTTTCTTAGAAATTGGTGGTATGCAACAAGATTTGACCATGGGAAGAAAAAGAAACAAAACGAGTTGTACTCCCCATGTGAAACACAGATATGCAGAGATGTAGATAAATGACAAACAACTTGGAAAATCAGCTCTACACTCTGCATCTATGTGACAATGTGGGAGTGCGAGGACTCAACCATGAGGAGAAAGAACAACAAAATTGCATTATACATTTGAAATGTAGAATGTGGAAATGTGGAAATGTAAATAAAGGAAAAACAACTCAAAAACTTAATTCACACTGAACACTAAATACAACAATGTAGGGATGTGGGAAGTTGGTCTTGAAAAAAAATAACAACAAAACACTCTACAACCCCATTCCACATACAAAATATAAAAATGCAAAAATACAAAAAATAAAATAAAATAAAATAACTTTTATTTTAACAGATTTATAAATAGCCTACCAAAAATACATTTTTTAATAAACAAACTTCAAAATACCTTTTATTTAAAGAAGGTAAGTTTATAAATGTAAAAAAAAATATTCTAAAACACTCCTTAGTTTATTTCATCGTTTTATCTCATTTGAGACAAACAAAATGGTCTCCATAAAATACACTAAAATACACTCCTTTTCGACTCCATATAAGGCACGACGAATTTACGTGGTTGTATAACCCTTCAAAATAAACAAGCTTAATAAACTTAGTCAATTTTTGTGCATTCTAGCATATAGGTCATATCAATTAGTCATTCTGCTTTTGTTTTATTTAATTTATAGTAAAAAGTAAATTTATATTGTTGGTTTTTAACCTTTTTTTTGCAAAAACAGGGAGCAACTATACCCCCTCCTCAATTTGTGTGCACAGGAAAATATATAAATTATTAAAAAAACATTTTATATTTCATTTTCCCTACTTGATTTCCTTCATTCGTTTTCGACTCCATATAAATCACTGGTCAATTTATGTGTTTGCTTAACCATTCAAAATAAACAAACTTAATCAACTTACTCAATTTCTATGCATTCTAGCATATAGGTCATAGTGATTAGTCATTCTGCTTTGATTTGCTTTAATTTATAGTGAAAAAACAAATTTGTCTGGCTGGTTTTTAACTTTTTTTGCAAAAGGAGTAGCTATACTCCCTCCTCGATTTGTGTGCATAGGAAAATATATAAATTGCAAGAAAACATTTAATTAGTGATTTGTTGCATAAAAACAGTAGAAACAACTTATTCTTGGTCACTGTTCTCACACAGTAATTAGCATTGTGTCATCTTAGTTTGCATTAGTTTGCATGCCCACTTTTACTGAACATTATTTGCAGCAATTTAACATGGATTTTCAGCAGTGTGGAGTGGTTTTCTACTTCTTGTTTTTCATTGTTTTAGCACAGAACAAGGCACTTTTTCCTTTAGATTGATTTTATATACTTAGCTTAGTTTGCATTATTTTCCATGCCTATTACCTTGTTGTCTACTTTTTTTGTTTGTTGTTTTTTATAGGAAAACAACATATTATCATTAGTTTAATGTTGTATTTACCCAATTCTTTATCAATTAATTCACTAAACTAATTAGGGAAGGCCCCATGTGATTGAAAGAGTATGAATCTAAAGTCAAGTCACTATTTCAAACTAAGTCACATTCATACCCAAGTCATAATACCACTCCTAAATTCTTATTCACTATTTCAAACCAACAACTTCTTCCTATTTGATCCTCATCCACCACTAAATCCTTTTCTTGAATGATCCTTTCCCTCTGAGCTTGGAATTGTCAATAAGCTTGGCATTTTCATTGTTGTTAAAGGTCTAAGGTATGGTTCAAAAGTATTTTTCATAGACTTATTACTATTCAATTTCTCTTCAAGTATAGGCACATAATCAAAATGCCAATGGAGTAGCTCAATCTAGGAATTCCTTGTTTGCACCATATTACAACTTCATCTTGGAAGAATTCAAATGTTGTACCTGAAGAGTCTCAAACTCAATCTGGGTTTATAACAGAGCAACATATTGTGCAGTCTAGATTTCTCTCTTCCAATATTTGTCATTTGGATTTTGTTTGGATCCCAACAAAATCTACAAGATACATAGTCAAGGTTGGTTATCAAGTTATTTACATCTTTCTTAGCCTTAATTGGAGTAAAGGAGTTACATGACATAAACATTCACCTGCATACCATGAGGAGTCTTAGTTATAGTAATTTTTATGTTGTAGGTCAGTGTGCAGTGACAATGTGTAGGGTTGTCTTAGCTTCTTTCCTGTTGCTCACACTTTTCCGAGATGATTAGCATCAAGTAAAGTGTCCCTAGAATTGAAAATGTATAAAGTATCAAGCACATTGGTCCACTATACAGTGCTAGGGTTCCATATCCCAAGAATATGTCATGAAACCATTCTATAAAAATTTAGGCTTCGTTCATCAACATCTAGTTCATAAATGTTTGTGTATGTGCTTATAGCCTCGATGCTTCCATATTCAGGACTAATATTTTTTGCATTGAAAACTGAAGCATTTGTCCCAATGCAAGTCTCAATTGATGAACGTATGTCACCTAATAATACTAATTGAGCATGTTTCATTGGGAATCCTCCATGTTCATCACTTAGCTTCCAGAACCAAACTTTGATGTTTTTATAGCTTTGTGCCTCTTCACTATGGAAGGATTTTATGCTAAGACTATAGGTTCTCCATATTTTTCTCTAGTTCCATCTTTTCCATGTAAACCCACTACATGTCATTCATTTGCTTGTACTACACTCTTTCCATTGGACAATTTATTAAACTGATTATATTTCATATGAGATCGATGACTATATAAATTCTCTTTTTCAAAAACGAACTTCTCTAAACTTCCACACAGATAGTCTGAATCATCTAATGCAATTTTCTCATTTGCTTTACAATATAAATAATGTGGTGAGCACTTAGAGTGATCAATTCCAACACCAAATGTAGTGGAATGGCCTGCAAAATGACAAGAATGGTTTCCTGGAGGACGACAAGATTAATTGGGACTACATGAATTTTCACAACATATATGTTTGGAATATTCATAAATACAAGAATTCCTAGTTGAACAAGTTGAATATGTTTCATGTCCTTATTATCCAAACTCCTTAACACAATAGAAACTTATATGTGCATCTCTATCTTCATCAATACAACAACCAAGCAAAAGGATGTCTCCCTTAGAACTACCTCAATTCAATCAAGAAGATGCCAACTTCCCTTATTTTCATCCTAAAGTGCTCCTCCAAGTAAAATCTGAGGCTATTGCTTATGTCTGGAAAATAAGATAGGAAACCAAGGAAACTACATTTCCTCATAAAATCTGAAATTGTATGATCTTTATCCACTTCCTAATTAGCATGATGCCATACAACAATAACATCCATGTTACTAGAAATGGGAAATTGAAAACAAAATATGAAACGAGAATTGAGTGAGCGAGAAATAGGGCTAGAGGGTTTGGAGGGATAAGGAAAATGAAGCCACCACCTCCTGCTCACTATTCCAATGTATATTATGCATATAAAATTGATCAACAATGTACTAATGTTGTGTCATGATGGGAATGTGTAATGTCCCCACTTTGGGACATCATCACAGGGCAGAGACTTATGATGACCAGAGTAGCCAGATGGATGTTATAGCGAATACATGGGTATTTGAGAGGCATTGTGGGGTCCAGTTGGCATTTACCATCATATTCCATCATCATGAGACATTCCACATAGGTTTGTTTTGGTTTCGTTCCATTCCAATGATTTCCATGATTTTGACTATTTTGAGCTATAAGTTAATTAAAATCACTGAAGAGGGCATTTTGGACACATTACTTGGAGGAACCTCTTAATGTAATAGCTCATTGGAATCGGGAGGAGCGACACTATAGGATGGGATGGCTAGAAGTGACTTTTAGTGCCTAGGGAAGCCACAAGGAGAGATAAGGAGCTTTTCAAAGGTAAAAAGGTTAATTAATTAATTAAAGTGATTTAATTAATTAATTAAATATTAATCAAATGAAAGTTACTTTGGAGGGACAAGGTGAGCCAAAAAGTATAAAGGAAAGGAAAGGGCCTCTTCTCATTCATTCATGTATGATCTTATTTTGAATTCTGGCTTCTAGCTAGTGAGCCCAATATTGGGGGTTTTGAGGGTTTTGACATAACAAACCCTAGAGGACGATTCGGTGGTGAAAGATTCCACCTATATTGTCCCAAGCTTGGTATCAGAGATGCAATACTCTCCCACACCATTCTAGTTCCAGATCTACTCAGTTGCAGGAGGATTCTACATCAGTTTCATGTGCAGATAGAGAGAGGGCGCACCAGTTGAGGGATTCCAGCAAGAGGGGTGCACCATCTTTGGAGAGAGATTCATTGTAGGATATTGGCAGGGTCGCTGAGGATTCTATCACTTGGGTTTTCATTGCAGGTCCTTGGACATCAGATCTAATGATTTCTGAGACAGTTTTATGGCTCAGATTATTTCTTGAGCAGTGGGGCAAACTGAAGAGAAGGAGAGCATTTTTGAGATCTATATCTAGTCCGTTTAGAGGGGTTACACTTCAGATCTGACCCTGAGACTTTACCTAGTGACTTGCAGTGTCCCGATATATATCTATGGAGAGTTTCAGAGCATTTGGAGGCCTCCTTCAGCAAGGCTGAATTATCTAGGGTTTCAGTCATCCAATGGGGTGCACCATTCAGTGGGAAATTTCAGATCTATAGAGATTGAGAGGGATCTTGGGGATTCGGTCACCTAGGTTGTTCTTACCATCACCCGATCTATCAGTTGGCATATTTATTAGGGTGATTGGACACTTTTGGCAGCAAGGCCGAGTTATTGAGGGTTTCAGCCTTCCATTGGAGCGTGGCATTCTTCAGCTGGAGAGTTTGGCATTCAGATCTGCTTGTGTTGATCTTCATTTCTTAGTCAGCCTTTGGAGGCATCTTTTGTATTAGCAGGAGAATTTTGTAGAAGCTCTTATCTATTGTCTATCTTCTAGGCCATTTGTTGAGCATTCTAGATCGACATCTTCATTGTAGCAGGTTTCTCTATTTTATGAATAAAGAAGAATTGAGATGTTTTGTCTTGTCTATCTTATTGCATATGGTTGAGGTATGTTCCATGGTTATGTCTTTCTGTTACTTGTTGCATACACACATATAAACACATCTAAAAGGTAGATCAACAAAGTGTTTGACGAAATACCTCACTCATAAAAAGTTTTAAAAAAGACAACAAAACAGTGATGATCCTTGCATAATGGCTTGGGATCATTACAGTGGTGTCAGAGTTTAAATCTTGCAAACCTGGGGGGTCTTCCATAGGGATAAATGGATAGTTGGAAAGAAGTGGATAAGATAGCCTTTGAGATACCATGGTTGGAGATCATGTATGACAGCCTTAGCAAAGAAACTAAGGCTACAATAACCTTCCTACAATATGTAGCCTTTAGAAATCCCCATTGGAGAAAATGGGATATTTTACAGGGGATGATTATAGCAGGTGAAAAGAAAAAAGAAGCAACTATATGGTGGGAAGAACAGAGAAACCCCACACCCAGTAGGAGCATGCAACCTTGCCACAGTTGCAAGGGGCCATGGGAACTAGATCATAGGTGCAGGGGTAAAGATTAGGAGCGGATTATTGAGGCATGTCATGACAGTGAGGGTGAGGTGTGTGAGGATGGAGCGATAGATGTGGATTCAGAGCAGTCGAATGATGACATTGACTCTTGCAGAGAGGCTAGTGATAGTGACTCTACCTCAAAGGATAGTGATGATGACTCTTGCACAGAGGCCAGTGATGCTTGCATGCTTGAGGAGGAGGATGACCCTTGTGTAGTGGATAGGCAGCTGGATGGATAGGACGATATCCCCAGTGTCTCAGAAGACACGTCACATACGATTGATGACCTTACGCATTAGCAGAGTGGTGACACTAGTGAGGAGTCACACGTGTTAGAACCTAGAGATGATGAGCTTCCTATGGGGGCCATGACACATTTGACACCTATTCAGACACCCATGATATCCACGTCAGATGAGGAGATCAATGGCACATCAGTTATGATGGATGAGACTAGTGTGAGGGATGCACACCATGGATAGGTAGACCCACAGATCCAGGAGGAGGTACATGACGTACATGCAGTTGACCCCACACATACAGGTCAGTCAGAGGAGATGGAGTCACAGCTATTGGAGACTCCAATGGTTGAGAAAATGACAGAGCTTGATAGGCCGATAGAGCACTTACTTCCAGGATCAGATTGCATGGATGAGGATGCACTCTTTGGCAGTCAGGATAATGATAGCACGTGTCTGGATATAGCTATATGGGATCCAGTCGCAGATGATAGTAGCAGGTTGAGTGCACAGGAGGATACAGTTGCTCATACAGGATACAGTGTGAGTCAGGGGGAGATGGCATCTAGTGATGGGATGCAGTGGCATACAGGAGTACCTAGTGGCACAGTAGATAGTAGGAAGTTCATCACTTTATCTTCAGCAGAGAGTATTGTTAGTGATGGAACTAGCAGTGAGAGGCATGAGGGGGTACCCTAGCATGACTATGATCAGGAGTCACACCACTTAGCAACACAGTTGGGAGTTAGTGAGGCTATGATTAGGGTAGCCACTAGACATATTGATGACATGCATGCAGTGATGGTAGATTATGGTTGGAGAGCATTAGTGGCACAAGGTAGCTTAGATGGAGGATTTTCCATGGATGATTTTCACACTCTCCGGGAGAGAGTGTCTATGATGAGGACTGACTACCAACAGTTGTTGACAGATAGAGACTACCTACTAGGGATTGGCGAGTTGTATGATAGGGCCCTGAGGGGGAAGGAGTTGGAGGTAGACCGACTCACTCGGGAGTTGGAGAGCACTCAAGGATTCTTGAGAGGCACACAGACCGCCCTTCAAGAATCAGAGTCTATATCAGATGGGTCTCTTGAGGAGATTCGTCAGAGATTCACTTCATCTATCTTAGTGGACAATCAGATGTATCAGTCAGTCACATTGACAGAGGATGTTGATGATCTAGCAGAGGAGCACCAGTCGATGGGGGATACTTCCATTTGTGTCTTGGGAGTGGTTGATCTCCATATAGAGATTGATCCAACTGTACGCCCAGGATCTCTGATGCAGCATGAGTTTGCGGAATATGACATGAGTATGTTGGACCATACCATTATGAGTGATAGCTCACAGAGAGATGTCGAGGTGTATGGTGGCATTTTGAGGGGTATAGTGCCTTGTAGGGAGGAGACACACTCAGGGGAGTATGTAGATGTCACTCCTCTGCAACAACACATAGTTGTGGGAGATCACCTTCACCATTTCAGCAGTTGCATGGTAGATGAGTGATGGAGGTTGGTTGACCAACAGTCGGAGGGGTTACTTCTAGTTGTACTGGATGGTTGGGACTCGGTGATGACCACAGGAGAGCATCTTTCATGGATATTGATGGACAAGCTTCTGGTCGAATCATTGGGATTGACCAAAGCATGTGACACCACCCAGTCCTACAGTTAGCTGCAGATGTTTCTATTAGCCTATCCTAACACTTTTATCATAGACAACAGCATAAGGAGGGATAGGCCATGGCTGAGGGCATGGAGAGTGAGTAGGCCGAGACTTCATGATAGGAGTACTTTTATGACATACAGCAGATCATAGGTGGACCGTGTTAGACAAACAGTTGAGACTTGGTGCGTGATGGTGAGCATCATAGACCAGGTGACGATAGATGAGCACAGAGGGATTTTGACAGTGATTAGCTTCACACAGGAGAAATTAGAGGAGATTGGAAGTGATAAACTTCCAAGATTGCCATGGGACCCAGGAGTCTGTCTTGTTAGCACGATGCTCATGTTGACCCAGGTTGCACCAGAGATCCACACACTCCACCTTGGTTTGGTTGGGAGTGGGTCTGCAGGCACTTGTCCTATGGGGTGAGACCCTTCCTTTCACGTGATCATCATGATAGGGAATGGAGATGTTTGGATAGGTACTTCTTCTACAAATATTCCTTTACAGATACAGTTTCTGGACATCAGGTCCGATGGTCACAGGTGTTTCAGCTTGAGGACCCAAGAGAGGAGGATTCAGGATGTATGCAGGGGGATGACAATCATGATCAGAGTAGTGCAGTGTTAGCATGAGGATCTTCGATAGAGGTTATCATGGGACCCAGAGATTGCTTGATTGAGCAGTTCACTGACTGACAGGGGAGAGTGGACCATTGCAGGGGAAACTTATTCTAACTTTCCATTGATCTTCAATGTCGAGAGGAGCGCTTCGCTTGCAGGTGCCTCACAGAGATCTTGCATCACCTTGGTCAGACATCAGCATGTGCAGTTGATGGAGGCTGTGTGGATCTTGGTAGAGATTTGGAGGATGGACACATTCCAAGATGAGGCCATGTGTCATATGCAA
The DNA here is from genome assembly GCA_009831015.1 of Picea engelmannii. Lineage (NCBI taxonomy): Eukaryota > Viridiplantae > Streptophyta > Pinopsida > Pinales > Pinaceae > Picea > Picea engelmannii. Next base: position 255,482 of record ML781825.1, read on the forward strand.
GAGGTTCACAGGATTGATATCTTTCAGGACTATGCTTCGCAGAGTATTGTAGTTCACTTCCTGATATGGGATCTAGGGGGTGGAGTGCACTATTGTTCGTCTTTCGAGGGGTTCTACTGTGTATCCCACAGGTGGACATGGGATCCTGGAATTTTAGCTGAGTGGATTTGGCTATTGCTTGAGGACAAGCAATTTTCTAGCAAGGAAGACTGTAATGTCCCCACTTTGGGACATCATCAGAGGGTAGAGACTTATGATGACCAGAGTAGCCAGATGGATTTTATAGCGAATACAAGGGTATTTGAGAGGCATTGTGGGGTATAGTTGGAATTTATCATCATATTCCATCATCATGAGCCATTCCGCACAGGATGGATTTGGTTTCGTTCCATTTCGACGATTTCCATGATTTTAACTATTTTGAGCTATAAGTTAATTAAAATCACTGAAGAGGGCATTTTGGGCACATTACTTGGAGGAACCTCTCAGTGTAATAGCTCATTGGAATCGATAGGAGAAGAAATATAGGATGGGATGGCTATAAGTGACTTTCAGTGGACAGGGAAGCCACAAGGAGAGATAAGGAGCTTTTCAAAGGTAAAAAGGTTAATTAATTAATTAAATTGATTTAATTAATTAATTAAATATTAATCAAATGAAAGTCACTTTGGAGGGACAAGGTGAGCCAAAAAGTATAAAGGAAAGGCAAGGGCCTCTTCTCATTCATTCATGTATGATCTTATTTTGAATTCTGGCTTCTAGCTAGTGAGCCCAATATTGGGGGTTTTGAGGGTTTTGACTTAACAAACCCTAGAGGACGATTCGGTGGTGAAAGATTCCACCTATCTTGTCCCAAGCTTGGTCTAGGAGATGCAATACTCTCCCACACCATTCTAGTTCCAGATCTACTTAGTTGCAGGAGGATTCTACATCAGTTTCATGTGCAGATAGAGAGAGGGCGCACCAGTTGAGGGATTCCAGCGAGAGGGGCGCACCATCTTTGGAGAGATTCGTTGTAGGAGATTGGCAGGGCCATTGAGGATTCTATCACTTGGGTTTTTATTGCAGGGCCTTGGAAATCAGATCTAGTGCTTTCTGAGACAATTTTATGGCTCAGATTATTTCTTGAGCAGTGGGGTGAACTGAAGAGAAGGAGGGCGTTTTTGAGATCTAGATCTAGTCCGTTTGGAGGGGTTACACTTCAGATATGACCCTGAGACTTTACCTAGTGACTTACAGTGTCCCAATATATATCTATGGAGATTTTCAGAGCATTTGAAGGCCTCCTTCAGTAGGGCCGAATTATCTAGGGTTTCAATCATCCAGTGGGGCACACCATTCAGTGGGAAATTTCAGATCTACGGAGATTGAGAGGGATATTGGGGATTCGGTCACCTGGGTTGTTCTTACCATCACCCGATCTATCAGTTGGAATATTTATTAGGGTTATTGGACACTTTTGGCAGTAGGGCCGAGTTATTGAGCGTTTCAGCCTTCTATTGGAGTGTGGCATTCTTCAGCTGGAGAGTTTGGCATTCAGATCTCCTTGTGTTGATCTTCATTTATTATTCATCCTTTGTAGGCATATTTTGTATTAGCAGGAGAATTTTGTAGCATCTCTTATCTATTATCTATCTTCTTGACCATCTATTGAGCATTCCAGATCGACATCTTCATTATAGCAAGTTTCTCTATTTTATGAAAAATAAAGAATTGAGATGTTTTGTCTTGTCTATCTTATTGCATATGGTTGAGGTATGTTCCATGGTTATCTCTTCTTTTTATTTGATGCATACACACATATAAACACATCTAAAAGGTAGATCAACAAAGTGTTTGATGAAATACCTCACTCAGAAAAAGTTTTAAAAAAGACACCAAAAAAGTGATGATCCTTGCATAATGGCTTGGGATCATTACAGAATGGGAAAGAGAAACAAGCCTTCCGATTAGGTGTGCATATACAAAGCTCTAATGTCATTGATGTGGGGTATACAAAGCTCTAGATGTCATTGGTGGTGTATACCAAGCCTTTTGATCGAACTATGTTATAAGCACATGCCTCAAGGAGATTGGAATCTTGGTGGTGATTGAACCCACCACCCCTTGTGAAATCATAATTGTTTTATAAGTGAATAGGAGAACTTTGGAAAACACAATAAAAACCCTGACAAGCACAACCCTCGATGCTTGCAACATTGTTTGGAGGAGGGACAAACTATGTTTCTTTTCCAAAGATGTAAAATGAGTATATTACAATTTAATGAATATATTTTCCTATTATTATATATGGTTTTATACTTCATCAAGAAATTCACAAGGCTTCATAATGTTTTATATTTAGTAAAATATTCACCAATATTTTATAATTCAATGAAAGATTTGCCAGGATTTTACAAGATTTTATAATTTAGTGAAATATTCGCCAAGATTTTACAAGATTATATATTTGACTAAACGATTTTCCAAAAAATTATATATACATATTACATTATTGATAAAATACCCTTCAATTTTTCCTATGTATCATGGGGATTCGCCCATTTATTATACATATAAATTTAGGGGGGTTCTTAAAATCAGCCTTGCCTATATAGCACTTTGGTTATCACAATATATTGTAGTCAAGGTCTGAACAAAAAATCCAAGTTCTCCCAGAAGTTGGTAGATCCATACTACTTTAGTACCTGCTTGAATGACACACTGTATTATGCTTCTATAGTTGAAAAGGATACTACCTTTTGTTTCTTGCATGACCACACCAACGTTCCAATGCTAAAGAAAAACACATATCAAGAAGTGGACTTTTGATCATCATTATCACCATCCTAGTCGGAATCGGTGAAGTCGACTAGTGAATCTGAACTTTGACAATACTTGATACCAAGGTGAGTGGTACCCTTGAGATAGTGGAAAATTTGTTTGACTACTTTCTAGTGGCTTTCTCCAGGGTCCTGCATAAACTGATGAACCACACTAACAACGAAGGAAATGTTAGGTCAACTATGAGTAATATAAATAAGACTATCGACTAGTTGTCGATAAAGTGTAGCATCGACTTTGAGTGTTTGACAAGTGTTGGTAAGCTTTACTCTAGATTGAAAATAAGCATCACAAGGATTGAAATCAACCATATTAAAATGTTTCAAATATCCATCACATATTTATACTGAGGAATGAAAAATCCATCACATAGTGGAAATACTTGAAGACCCAAAAAATAATGTAGAATACCAATATATGACATGTCAAAGGAGGCAGGAAGGTGGTTCTTCAATCTAAGGATGAGATTATTATTATTGATAGTAATGAGTAGGTGATATACATATAAAACAACAATAAAAGTGCCTCTATTGGTATGTAGTACATACAAGCTGTGATTACATTCACAACATTTGAAACCAAGTCGAAGAAAGAAACGATAGATCTTATCATACCAAGCTCGATGAGCCTACTTCAAACTATAAAGCCACTTCTTGAGTAAAAAAACCATGTGGTTGTTCCATGAAAACTTTTTCAGAGAGGTTTCCATGAAGAAAATCACTCTTCACATCCATCTAATGATTTTTCCATCCAAAACAAGCAACAATTGAAAGAATCAGTGAAACAAAGTTCGTGTTTTGAACATGGAAAAGGTTTTTAGTGTAGTCGATGCCTTCTTGTTGAGAAAATACCTTCACAATGAGGCATAATTTATGCCTATCAACAACACCTTCAGAGGTAAATTTGGTCTTGTAGACTCATCGACACTTCACAATCTTATTTCCATGTGGTCGGGGAACTAATTCCCAAGTGTGATTCTTCATCAAAGAATCAATTTATGTCTTCATATCCTATTCCCATTCAATTCGTCTTTGAGCATTCGCGTAGGAGACAGGGTCAAAAGTTTGAAGTACATGAGTAATCAAGACAATACTGACATGTTTCTTTTAAATTCGATTTTTTTTCTAGAGAAAATATCATTAGAATCATCTCCAACAACTTCAATTGTCTTAACAACTCATCGAGGTAGATGATTTGGATTATTTTCGGCATGAAATGAGATTGGAGATATAATAAATAAATGTACAAAGATATATCATATATCCAATAATATAGAAGAGATATATCAAATATATAACCAGAAAAACAGAGATACAATAATACACAATTTCTATTAATGAGCTAAATGTACAAAACTGTAGAAATACAGAGTGAAAGACTCGCTAGAATGGTGGCAGCTTATATCTGAGAAGAGATGTGATGGATACTCGCATTTGAAAGAAGATGATTACTACAATGAGGCTCCAAAGGAATTTTTAACATAAATAAAATCCAAAACCCTAACCCCAGAAGATGAAAATCCAACCGTTTTGTGGACCCTATTTTGTGTAGTTTGGAGTATCAACTTCCTGGGGGAGTAAATTTGGCATACAATCTCTGTTTGGGGTGCATGATAGCTCATTGGAAAAGGTATCGTTGATGATATTAATTTATGGGGCTCAATCAAATATTTTTGATATCATTATGGTGCTCGATCCCGAAGAAACTTCATTTAGGCCCTCAACATGGCCCCTAAAGTTTAGGAACCGAAAAACTGCTAAAACTAGTAAATTTCCAAAAGATTGTTTTGAGCTAGTTGGAACAGGTGGATGGCCACTGATATCCACCTAGATAAATCCTCCCTCCTTAGGAACAAATGGTCTCCATTTAATTGAGTTCCCAGGGGAGAGGGAAAAGCGTTTGTTGAATCTGCATCTTGATGAGTTGCTTGCCTTGCTAGAGAAGGTGTGTTTCTTAGCTTGTTGAAGGATGTCACGAACCTGTGGATGGAAGGGTTGGACATTTTTAACAAGTATGGATACATGAGACGACTATGTGCAGAAGGAATCCTTGTTCTTTTCTTCAATATTGTCGACCTACTTTTGTTGGACAGAATATGATTGGACTAAGGTTGCAGTGGTTACGATGTTCTTATATTCACCTTTTGAACAGACTGTGAAGAAGTTGAATTTTATAGTATGAGATACTACATTGTGACACTGTTTAGGTGGGATATGTTGGGTATGTGTTATATTATTTGGACGAGAGAAGTGTCTGAGCGTATGCACCGACCACGTAGGGGTCCAAGGGCAGCACCCCTGGAAAAAAAATTCCTGCCTCGGGAAATGTGACACCTACCTCAGGAAACATGTCATGTATTTAGGTGGTTTTTCGGCACATGGTTTTTGCCGATGATTTTATATTTCGGGTTAAGGAATTAGGGTTTTGTACTAATCCAGGTCATTGGGTTAGGGTTTTGGATGTCGTTGGCTCCTATATGTATATTGTATTGTAAACAATGTAACAACATGAATGCATATAGAATATGTTGGCTTTCCCGGTTTGGGTTTCCAGGGGAAAAATATCTGTGTAATTTTTATATTTTCCATTGTATCTTTTCTATTCTTTTCTGAATATCTGTTTGCAGTAGATATTCAGTACAAGGTTAGTATTTATAGGATAATAGTTGGAACTACCTCTGGTATCCTGTAGAGATGAACCCCCAAAGTAACAATGACACTACAGGGTAGAGAATCATAAATAGCATGACGCTTCCACATATATGGCTGGCCCAAAAGAACATCAAAAAATTCCAGTGGGGAAACATCACATAATACCTCATCCTTGAAGGGATGGATTCCATAGGACAAGCGACACTACTAGCTGACAAAGAGATCTCGTCCTTGGCGAAGCCACCCGATCTTGTATGGTTGTGGGTGTGGTTTTGTCGACAATCTCAACTGTTTGATGACCTCAACTAGATGAGGTTCTTCTGGCTTCTTCTATTAACAATGAAATGAAATGATATCCACTTCACCCACATCTATGAATGGAAGAGGCGCTCCCCCTCTTCAATATCTGATGGTTCTTCTGGTTGAATTGTTGCAGTCATGACAGTAGTAGTGGGGTCTGTGTCGATGATATGTCTCCTTCCATTATTTTCTGAATCAACTTATGAATCTCAGTTTGTCTCTTTTACTCTAATATCGGTCACCACTGAATTTTTTTTAGCGACATTCATCGATGTTGTGCCAGGTGATTTTATAGAAGTCACACCACTTCCCGATATCCTTCTTTTTCTTCCCATTGTCCTTCTTTGCTTGCAGCTTGGAATAGTTTTTGAGAGGTTGTTTGTTAGAGTCTTGTTTATCGTGCTTTGGTTGTTGTGGGTTTGCAAACCCAAACTCCCATTTGTTCTGGTGCCTAAATTTCTACTTGATTTTGACAGCATATCGATAAGCATCTCCTTGTGATGAGATGTCCAGGAAATCCATTTCGGTTTGGATGTACCTATGCAGATCCCCACAGTATTTCAGAACTATATGTCGCTCAGAGTATTTGATACTTAGCTTGGTGCACAAGGTATGGAAATTATTTGTGAGCTCCAACACTGTTTGGCCCCTCTCTTACCACATTGTGGTCCATATCATGTACTGGTCTTCATAGTTTCCAACAAGGTAATATTGTTCCTTGACTTCATCCACTAAAAAATCCCGAGTGGGCTCAGCCCCATATATTTTGGACTCCTCTATGGAACTTTTCTCCTAGTAAGTTTGCCACCAATTTTTGACATGGCGAAGAGCCTTAAGGAGTTTGAAGGTGATCTTTTCCCTGTCGGAGAAATTATGAACATATCTAAATAACCTTCTAGCAAATTTAACCATTTTTCTAGGGCATTCACATCTATCTGTCCTTTAAATAAGGGAATATCAAAATTAACTTGTACCTTGAAAGGTGAGGTGCCTCAAAATGGTTGCTTGATGAAGGCACTCCTGTTGTTATCAGTGGGCATTGAAGGATGTGGGAAAAATTCTCCATCATTTTGTCCCTCTGTTGCATGAGAGCTTTCTCAAGTAAGAGATTAATAGAATCTTTTGTTTCGTCATTTTTCTTTTCTTCCACCATGGAGGGTTTCATGGGTGTGCGAGAGATATTTTACTCAAGAGAGGGAAGATCGAGACACAACTTGCTATAATCGGACCTTGTCGAGGACATGCACTAAAAAACGATCAAGGGATACGACTGATCCAGATTACTTTTGGCACAAAATAAGAGAAGAGATATAATAAATAAATGTATAGAGATATATTAGATATCCAATAATATAACAAAGATATATCAGAGATACAACCATAAACACAAAGATATAGTAATACACAATTTCTATTAATGAGAGAAATGTACAAAACTGTAGAAATATAGAGTGAAAGACTTGCTAGAATGGTGGCAGCTTATCTCTGACAAGAGATGTGACAGCTACTTGCATTTGCAAGAACATGATTATTACAATGAGGCTGCAAAGGCATTTTTAACATAAATAAAATCCAAAACCCTAACCTCGGAAGATGAAAAGATAAGAGTTTTGTGGACCTTGTTTTGGGTATTTTAGTGTATCAAATTCTTGGGGATGTAATTTTGGTATACGATATTTGTTTGGGGTGCACGATAGCTCGTTGGAAAGGTATTGTTGAGGTGATTAATTTTGGGTGCTTAATTATAGATTTAGGCCATCAATAAGGTCCTCGATCTCGAAAAAACTTCATTTAGGACCTCAAAATGGCCCCAGAAGTTTAGAAACCGAAAAACTGCTAAAAATAGTAAATTGTCAAAAGATTATTTTGAGCCAATTGGAATAGGTGGATGGCCATCGATATCCACCTGGATCAATCCTCCCTCCTTAGGAATAAATGGTATACATTGCATTGACTACCCAAGGGAGAGGGAAAAGCATTTGTTGAATCTGCATCTTGATGAGTTGCTTGCCTTACTAGAGAAGTTGTGCTTCTTAGCTTGTTGAAGGTTGACATGAACCTGTGGCTAGAAGGTTGGAAATTTTTAACCAGTCTGGCTACATGAGATGACTATGTGTAGAAGGAAAACTCACTTTGCTTAAATATTGTCGACCTGCTTCTGCTGGACAAAAGGTGCTTGGCCTAAGGCTACAATGGTTGCAATGTTATTCTATTCACTTTTTGAACAGACTATGAAGAAGCTGAATTTTGTACTATGAGATACTACCTTGTGGCGTTGTTTAGGTGGGACAATAGTTGGAAATACCTTTGGTATATTCTAGATATGACCCCCTAGAGTAACAATGACACTGTGAGGTTGAGACTCATAAATAGCATGACGCTTCCACATATATGGTGGCCCAAAAGAAAATCGCATACATCTAGTGGGAAAACATCTGGGATTGATCCTCGACTAACTCACAGGCTAGTGGGGAATTCATCATTCAACCTTCAGATTTGAATTCCAGGCCTAGCCCCTTCCCTCTGTCTACAATCACATATAACACCGGGATATGACCAGACACCAAGACAACATGCGCCTATTTCGATGCTTCAGATCTCCTAAACTACCAAATTGTTGAATTTCGGGTATGCCACGGGGATAAATAGTCCCCTTTCTCTATCAATATCAACAATCCATGATTACTTCGGGCCTTCAGGATTCGACGAAGTCCAAAACACCTCTCCTCAAGTATTTCAAAGCGCCAAGTCTCTGGACTATGTGATCTTACGCTGCGCGTCCGCAGAACATCAACTATTTTGATTTGCTTCAAGACTTCATGCTTTGAAGAATTCCAAGGTACTCACAAACATTGTCGGATATTCTAACACATGCCCTCCTCTATTCAATGGTCATGATGGACTCCAGTGCTTTGGCCTTCGGAATTTCTCCATCCACACGACCCCAATTTCTCCGAAGTGGTTATCCTCTGAAACAAAGAATCTATTGACACCTTTCCTCTGCTGATGGATGGCTCCAATGAACTCCGGTGCTACAGCCTTCGGGAGTTATTTCTCTAACCAAATCCTCTTTTCTCCCAGAGTGACTTTTCTCCAAAGTGGCAAATCTTTTGCCACACGTCCTTTTCCAACGAACGACTGGGATGGCTTCGAGACTCCAACCTTTGAGAATCCTCGTGGCTTTACACTTTGATTCTCCTGGATTTGGTCAGCGTCGGGCTGACCACAACCTAGATCTGACGATCCAAGGATATCCACGTAACCCCAGAGATCTATAGCACGTAACTTCCACTCAAGGGTCCCTTGGGTCCCATTGTTAGGCCACTCTGAGAGGGACATCTGGCAACCTTGTCAATCGACACATGGGATCCCACATGATCTCTATGTTAATACGGGTGTCCCCATGATCGAACGATAGTGAGGGATCCTTAGATCCATGATCCACAGTGATTGTGGGGCCCCAATGCGCTCGCTCTTTATCGGAGGGCTCAATCTTCGCAATCAGAAAGTACTCGCCCAACTTGGTCTAATTGTGGTCATTGATCCTCCATCTCGACGAGATCAATGGCGTTGGTGAATTGCGGGTCGTGAACTAGCACGCCTGCTAATTTCACCTCTGCGCTCTGCAATGATTCCCCACCATTGATCTCCATTCACAGATCGATGGTTCACAGCGATTGCAGGGCCCAATCTCCGCAATCTGGGAAGTGATTGCCCGACTTTGTCTAATCGTGGTCGTTGATCTTCAATCTCCAATGAGATCAATGACATTGGTTGATTGCGACCCATGAACTAGCACGTCCGCTAATTTCACCTCTGCGCTCCGCAATGATTTCCAACCATCGATCTAATCGAGCGAGTGGTGTTTGATTTGTTAACTCTAGTGGGTCTTTGAGTCGTTCTAATGACTAAGATAGGTTTTCCTCCCAATGAATGATTCAAATTCATCTCCTCGGTCAGGTTCTTGATTCATCTATGTCTCTTGTTAATCAGGGAGTTCAAGTAATTTTGACTATTGCGAAGTTTTACATTCTAGACGTCGAACTCTCGAAACTCTGAAACCATTTTGAACTAGCTCCTTCTAGGCTTAGTGCAGGGTTCCTAGACCCAGGTCACATGGACCTTCAAATGACTCTCGGGATGTGTAATCTACTCTTAGCCAGGTTTTATTTAGGTTTGTGGGCATGAGTTCAAGGTCTCTCAGACTACTGGTTTGAAGGAAACATCTTCCTAGTTCGCAGAACCTTAAGTTCTGAAACTAGGCAGTGCAAACTCGTGAGGTTACTGAGATAGTAGAAGTGCCAAGAGGCTTGCTCCGATTCGAGAGCTGTGAGGTAGCTCCCTGGGGAAGCCACCTTCAAGAGTTAAACTGGAGCATACGAGAAAAGAAGAAGCACAAGTCCTCAAGGAAACCAACGTATATACATAATTTAACCCTTTCAATGCAAAACCATTTACATATAAGTAAATACATGCATGCAACTATTAATTCCCAATTCAATGCATAAAGTATGGAAACACTTATCAGAACCGGATATCGTGAAGCGTCTACTGGAAAGGGTGCCCGTTTCCACCCAACCATAGGCTCAGTCACACCTAATGGATTTACCACTAGCCACCCCTAAGCTAGATCACAATACTTTTAGATTAAATATCTTCTTCCATCTTAGAAATAGATAGGGACGAAGGTTACTCTCCTTCTCCCATCTCAGTCTCTATTTCCCGTGATCAGAACACACTCTTTTCACAATTCTTCCTCGAATCCTAGAGCTTTCACTCTCCTCTGCACTCTTCGCATATTTCCTCTCTGACCCCCACGCTTTCCTTTCTTTCCTTTCCTAGCAAGATTTCTTGTGGCTTGAATTCTCAATCCATGGTCAGGTCTGGAAGCCTTATCGATGAGCGGTCTACCCCATCCCCTCATTAACTCTTGAGGAGGTCTTCCCACCTACCATCATGATTGTAATTCATTTATGGGTCAGAGGGTTGTTCTGATCCTAAGCAATTAAATCCAACAAAGTACTGGTTCGGTGGAGGTTAACGCAACCATTCTTGGTCCCCTCCACCATATTTTCATAGCATTCATGGTCTCTCTTATCACATCCCCTTTCTAGCAGTCATGCAACATGTATCCATTTTCTATTAAAATAACAGAATTTACATTCATCGACCTTTTATACAAAGTTCCATCAAATCAAACATTCACACCTTTGAGTTTTTCATAGTTTCTTGGATAATATAGTTATATTTACAAACTGGGGGAAACACGGTGTTACAGCCTAGAAGGCACAACCAATAACATTTCACTCATCCTGGAGCAATCATTCTCCTCCGTGTAAAGTGCAAAGAAAATTGCTTGGCGAATAGACTAGGCAATGAGAGTTGAGTGTTGTTGGCCACTCACAAGTTGGATGTAAGTTGGGATATCATGGAAGAAACCACACTAAAGGAGGATTTCCTATCATCCACAAAATAGATATGGAAAGTTGAAGAGGAATGCAAAAGAAGAATACGAGAGTGATGGAGGTAAGAAAGTAGGATGTGGAAACATAAGTTGAAGTGGAATGCAGGATGTGAGAGTTTGGAAGGTGAAGGAAAGTGAGTGGCATGAGAATCTCCACATTCTACATAGAACTTCTTTGGAATGCGGGAGGCATAGCGTGACAAAGGTGAGGGATGCGAAGAAAATGGAGCAACATGAGAATCTTTGCATCCTGCATAGAACTCTTTGGAATATGGAATACAGAGGGAGACAATGTGGAAAGGTGGGGGAATGCAAGAAAGAGGTCGATATGAAAAAATCCACATTTTGCTTAGAAATTGGTGGAATGCAACAAGATTCGACCATGGGAAGAAAAAGAAACAAAACAAGTTGTATTCCCCATGCGAAATGCAGATATGCAGAGATGTAGATAAATGATGAACAACTTGGAAAATCAACTTTACACTTTGCATCTATGTGACAATGTGGAAGTGTGAGGACTCAACCATGAGGAGAAAGAACAACAAAATTGCATTATAAATTTGGAATGTAGACTGTGGAAATGTAGATAAATAAAGAACAACTCAAAAACTTAATTCACACTCAACACTAAATGAAACAATGTAGGGATGTGGGAAGTTGGCCTTGAAAAAAAATAACAACAAGACACTCCACAACCCCATTCCACATGCCAAAAAAAAAAAACTTTTATTTAATAAATTTATAAATAACCTACCAAAAATACATTTTTTTTAGTAGTTAAATTTAAAAAAATATATATTTTTTTAATAAATTTTTAAAAAAATATTCTAAAACACTCCTTAGTTCATTTCATCGTTCTACCTCATTTGAGACAAACAAAATGGTCTCCATAAAATACACTAAAATACACTTATCTTCGTGAACTTCATTGATCCATACCAATGATTCAGTGAAAATCTAGATTTAAGTTATAGTGTAAAGGTTTTTTTTGGTTTGTTTTTTTTAATGTGGATATTTTCTATTTAGTTTTGACTGAAATCTCATTAGTAATGATGATGANTCGTGAACTTCATTGATCCATACCAATGATTCAGTGAAAATCTAGATTTAAGTTATAGTGTAAAGGTTTTTTTTGGTTTGTTTTTTTTAATGTGGATATTTTCTATTTAGTTTTGACTGAAATCTCATTAGTAATGATGATGATGATGATGATGATGATTAACGTCTACTAAAACCTAATTGGTCTATCGGACCTTAAGAGGGTAAGTGATTACTTGTGATTCTTTAGAATTTTGTTTCTGTGCTCGAAAAGCATTAAGAGAAAGTGTTTTTCATCTTCAACCTTCTTAGTGTCACAAAGGTGACACACTCTTTCATCCCATGGCGTTTTAGGAATTGACCAACGCCCAGTTTCACTATGGAGCTCGTGAAATTTAAGTAATTAGGTTTATATAATCTTAGTACGTTGAGAGCTTTTCAACATATTGATTCAATTTATATATTAAAAAATACAATTTAAACAATAAAAAATTGTAATTTCTTCTAGATTTTTTTTTAATTGTTATTTTAAATTGTTATTTTAAATAACCAACATTTTCAATATAAGGTTAAATCTCAAAACTCTCATGTCTATATAAATTTAAACTTCTCAATAGTTTTGAACTATGGTTTAAAATTACCTTTTGTTTGACTAAAAATTTGTTAACAAATGAACACTTAAGACACAAAAACATGTGAATGAAGTAAAAGTATGCTCCTGGATTTTCCTTAAACGATCGAGTGAGCCTATATTTGCGGATCGCAGCAAATAATGAATATCCCCACTACTGATTTAAAACTACAACTGAGTCAAAAAAAATAAAAAAATCGATGTCGACTTTGTGAAAAAGTGTAATATACTTTAAAGATTCCGATTATTTTTTTCTGTAAATATGGACTTTCCGTGCGCTGACAAGCCTGGGAGAAAAGATAGGTCAGTGAGTTTAAGTTCTTCCGTCAGCGAGTTTTCGATTAGATTAGATTAACTTACGAATAATGCAATTTAACGCTATAGACTTAGAGAATGACAAACTAGAGGATTTCAGACATATTTAAAGAAGGTAGAACTCTGTCGTATAGGTTAATCTTCAACCAAATAGCCTTGTTTCCTGTGTTATTTTCAGAGGGTTTTGCCCTATCTTCGGAAGTTGAATTTGCAATTCTCTCACATTTACAATTTCACCATTTCAACATCGCAATAAAATGAATGCTGAAACTATCCAATCTACCCAGTACCAGAATTAAAATGACAATTTGAACAACAAATTTATCAGATTGCCAAAAAAAGTATTAGCCAAATGCAGACCAAGACAGTCGAAAGTGAAGCGATTTAATTGTTGGATAAACGACGCCGAATTCAGTTCTGCAATCCAGACTCATTCATTTCTTTTTAAAACGAGAATACTTACTTAGCCAGTTCTGAAGTTGGATAAGAACTCAGTTGTGCATTTCAGGCTCATTCATTGCATTTTATAATGAGAATATTTAATCAGTTTTGAACACGTATTTGAGACTGTCGATGAAGGGGTACCCTGTTAAGGTATTCTTAAGTGAAAGTCATTTGTTCGAAACTTCTGGGATACCTTAAAAAATATTAGTAAGTAAAAGTTATTGATTCGAAACTTTTAGGATACCTTAAATCCAGTCTATCTCTAGAATATCTTAAATCCAACCATGTTAAGAATTGATATAATCCAAGTCCCCAGTTGATTTTTATGATTTAGATACCCCTGAATCATAACATCTCCGCCCCCCGCCCATCCCACAAGTCAAGGATGGTATTGCAAAAAAAAAACAGTTCTGAACATAAAAGCCGAAATGGCAATCAATGATATATAATGATGCCCATTGCCTGAACTCAATCAACGCCCGCCCCCCAAAACATTACACAACTTTACAATCAGTACAAGTTACAAATTAAAGCTCCGTTTGCCATGGCAATAACAACAAAAACAACAGAGCACATCGCATCAGGTTTGTCTGTTAGATACAATGGATCGAGCCCTGCTCGACCAGGGTTGGGAATGCGGACAGAATATATAGTTCCTAAATAAGTGCGATGACGTAGAAAACTGTTAAGAGAACGCCAAGATGGAGTCTGATGGCATTGGGCGCAGTAGAAGAAGAGTGATCTAGCTGAAGTGAATCAACAGCGAGGGGCATGTTTTCTTGGTCTGGACTGCACTGTAACTGATGAGGCGGACGGGCACTGTACATGAGAGCCCTTAGCACTGCAGAAACGGTGGGAATATACGCAGTCTTGTTCTTTGCCAGCAACCATGTCAACCCCATTAATTCACAGTCTCTGCTGTACATCCTGCTGGTCCTCTCTGAGTAATGTCGATCCTTGTCTGGACTGCCCTTGACCTGCAAAACAATGCGACCCCTCGTTTAACTCAATAACTTAAGTCCAGTAGGGTGGAAATCCACGAACTCTCTCGCTCTGTGTATCATAAAAAGAAATTGCAACATATCTTGAAGATGAATTCAGATGTAGTTCGGAACGTGAATATAACACAGTTATGGAGTAAGTTAACTACGGATAAAAAATAAAAATGGACCTGAATCCAGTCCGATTTTGAGGATAGACTGAGTTTTGTATGGATCAAAGTTTGATATATTTCAAAACATTACTATATGCCTACATCACCCTGCCCGTCAAAACAACTTTTTTCTTATTTCAATGCGAAGTTGGAGACGTTTTTTGATCGAACAGACTGTCTGGGCATCCATCTATCTCCTAGCAGTCTGAAGCCTGTACTCACTCAATCCAACTAAGTTCTCTAATTACTTTAATAGTTTTGCCTCATTTTAAACCAACCCAAATACTCAAAAATCAATCATCTAGATTGACTCTGCATAAAAAAAAATTACAAACATATCTTAACTGCAAAAACTTGAATTCAATAAATGCAGCACATCATTAAGACTGGAACCTGTAATCATTGAAATTTGAACAGAATTTGATAGCTTTTCAGGAATAGTATGTAGTATAGGACACCTTCTGGAGTGTCTTGAGGCAGTTAGTGCATCCCTGGTAAGAAGGGTTAGTGCAGTTTCTCTCCAGGGCTCGAACAGCAGAGAGGGGCACGACTGCATTGCGGTGACTGGAGATATTGAAGGCGTTCGGGCAGTCGAGGGAAGTGATGTGGTGGAGCCTTATGCCACAAAAGCAGAGTATCGGGTCGCAGGAAGCGTTAGGACTGGGGATGTTGATGCCCCGAGTCTTGAGAGAACTCTGCAAGCTGTTCACGCATGTCTGGGAATCGTCGGGTCGGAGAGGCTGCAAGTCGGAGGAGGAAACGGGAAGTGGCTCCGCCTTGAGCGCCGTTCGGGCGTGGGCTGCATATAACCAGGCGGCCAAAACAGGGCAGCAGCGGCTCCTGTCAAGAAGCTCCTTTCCATCACCGCAGGCCTCCTTCACACCTCCGAAGAGCTCGTCCGAGAGATCGAGGTGGCACATCTCCTTCCCCTGCTCAACAACTGGAAACGAAGTTACCGTGTTCGAACCCCACGACTGCTCTGCCTCCGAACTCCCAATTTCACCTCTGACCTTCTCCACGTCTCCTGCACCCAATACTGCAGCGGAAAACGAAGCGACAAATATAAACACAAACAGCGTTACTCTCCCCATTTGCTTTCTAAGCTCTCTGCAGAATTGGACTCTGAATTAAATATGATAAGCCATGGCCATTGATGGGCAGGCGGCGGACCAACAGGCGGCGGACCAACAGACGGAAGCAGTGACCGGGCCAAGTCTGACGTCCCTACAGAATATGATAAGTTGTATACCTCTGGCTATAATTTACAGGGAAGAAGAAAATCACGGGATCACCAACGCTGTCAATCTTTGTTTTATTTTTGAAAGGAGCGGCAGGGCCAGAGGGCCAAATCCACTACATGTGAGATCGCAGAGAGCATAGTACAGCAGAGAGTATAGTACACCTTCTCTTTCACATGGAACCGCCCGACCATGGATGGTTTCTAACTATACTCGTGACAATTTATGTTACACATTACTTTCAATCCCTCTATAATTGCGTTGGAAGAGGACTGACCAGTGGCGCCCTGGCTAAACTGCGTTGGAAGAGAACTGACCAGTGGCGCCATGGCTAATCTGTGGATAAAACAAAGTGTACCGCCGTCATTCTTTCCCAAAAATACCATGGGTAACTGTAGCAATGTGTGGCTATTTCAGCAGAAAAGCAGCAGATCACAGGAAGATGCTCAGAACTAGCTATAAATATTATATAATATTTATTTCAATATACAGGATACAAATGGCGTTGGCTAAACGTTCTATTTTGGGGTGTTTTTAGGTAGGAATTGGTCTGAATTGCTGTAAATTTGGACAAAATCTTTATTTTTTATTGTTTAAATTGTCTTTATGAATATATAAATGGAGTCAACGTTCTATTTTTTGGGTTTTTTTAAGTAGGAATTGGTTTGAATCTGAAGATGTAAATTTGGACAAAATCTCTATTTTCTGTTGTTTAAATTGCCTTTATAAATGTATAAATAAATTCAGGGTGCTGAAAAACCCCTGAACACTCGAATTATACATCTAATTATTCATCACCAAATTTCAAGCAAAATCCAACTATAATTATTTTTAAATCTAAATTTTGAGTTTGGTATTTAATATGTACACCCATATTTAGTGTAATAATATAAATAAAAATGGACTCTCTAAGTAAGTATTTTAAGAAGTCTTAAAAATGCAAATTTGTTTTTTTATCTGGTTTATATTAACTTTCTTGAATGTATCTACAAAGAAACTTGTAACTATATGAAGTTGGTTGACAATTAAAACTACTTTACATAACATTAATAAATTTGGGATCGGAAAAAATAAATATGACCTATTTATATTTCTTTGTTTATTATATTTGGAACATCCTTATAACATTGACATTTTAGTATATGGACATATACTTACATATTTGTGAATATTATAAATAGTTAATTATAAATATAGTCATTATTTGTGTGATTAATGATGGATGTTGTATGATTTATTTCTAGCATGTAAGTTTAAATGAAATATTTTTGATACATGTATACCATGTTTGAATGATATGTTTTAATGCAATTAGCACTATATGATGAATAATTAAATGGTTTATATAGTTCATCAATGAGTAATATGATAATTACATGTCAATAGTTTTATAGGTATGGGTAATCTATGTTGTAAACTAACTTACAGGTTGAATGGATTATGTGATAGCCAGAGAAATGTGATATAAAAGTGGTCAATGTCACAGACATTGAATGAGAAATGGTATGCTAAAAAGCATCTTTATGTTATTTTTACATTGGTTCAAATGCATTGCTATGATATGTGGGAAAGTGCGGGTTTTTCATGTAGCATGGGTAGCTAAACTGGATATTCGATGAGAAAGGTCCCAGAACAACAACAATGTCACAACATGGTCAAGGATATGGTGTTGACCCTAGTTCTATTAAGAGTGGTGGAGGTATTGCCCACCATTTATCCTCGAAATCCAAAGTTGTGGGAAAGTTGTGTTAAGTAGCACTCTCATAGATATATGATGGCGACGTCCATTTTTCTGTTGGGGAAGCTTGATCAAGGTAGTTGACACTTCCACTTATGGGTTCTATTTAGATTTAGGTCAATATAGTTGACACTCTAGTATAATCTAATAGAGGAAATGATATGATATGGAAGATGGAAGTAGGTTAGGGAGGAAGGGTGATTCGATGTAGTTGAGAGTGTTGTTGTGCTTTAACTATAGAAGCTTAGTGTCTGACTTATTTCCTTTTGTGTATTAAATGCTTGACTCGGTTATGGTGATCTAGGTGCTATTTCTAATTCGTTTTAATTGCAGTGACTGATAAATTATTGTTACTATGTGACTATATGTTATTGATTAATACATTACAAGATTTACTATACTACATGTTTGGTTGTGAGCATACATGAATTGTACATTAGATGTGATGGCTATTATCATTAGTACAACGCCAACTATGTTTGCACCAACTAGGCATACATATACATTGTGTGTATACACTAGCATTATTACGATGTATACTAATTAACACTAGATTATTGTTTATTGTGTATGTAATGTTAAATTAATATAATCAAAATTAAAAGATTTATAGTTATTTGGTTATTTATTAAATTAATTGATTTTTTTATTTAAGGTTATTTATTAAATTAATTGATTACTTTGATTTAATGATATTTATTAAATTACGTGATTTATTTAGATTTGATGTTATTTATTAAATTATTGGTTTAATTTAGATTTGATGTTATTTATTAAATTATTGGTTTAATTCAAGATTTAATATATTATAAGATTCAAGATAAGAGCGCTAGGTGTAATTGTGTTGATTCGAATTAAATTGAATATGATGTGATTTGAATTGCATTATTAAAATTAGATATCATGTGAGACATTAAATCTACCCAACATAAATTTTCCTACCTCAACTTAAATTGGATGAATGGAGTGGATAGCATATCAGGGGAAATCTTAGCTAGCTATCAGAAAGGGTTATTTTATTATTAGTTGACATTCTTAAGGGAGAAGGGAGGATAGGAGGGCAATGGAGAAGGAAATAAAGGTTTTTTTTTTTTTTATAGGTAAAGAGGGTTACAAGTTTTAGATAAACATGACTATGATTTTGGGAGAGAGGAAAAATCATGGAATTTAGGCAACATTGGAACTATGAAAGAAAAACTACGAACTCCATGAATGGGGAACTAAGTGAGAATTGGACTACGATTTTGATTATGACTTTGAAATACTTGTGGGTTTTGTTATTTTGGGGCTTCGGGCATGGAGGGCTAGGAAACCTCCCAAGGTTTCTTAGAGATAGGGAGCCAGTGAGGCTATTCCTAGCTTACTGGGATGTAAAAATCTAGTTTTGAGCAGTTGACAAGGAAAGGAGGCAAGACAACTAATCTACATGAAAGGACTTAACCAAATAGAGTTAGAGGTGTTCTACTTATAATTCCCTAATTAGTTATTGTTAAATTGTTAAGTTACGAGGTCGTGAATTAAAATTTTGATGTAAATTGAAACTTGTTATGATTCTACCATGAAATCAAAATTTAAATTAGTCAAATTTTGTGCAATAAAGATAAACAATATAGAAAGCATCTCATTCAATAGAAATCTAAAACATAGTCTGAATTTTAGCAAGGAAAAATATTCTTACATTAAATGTTCGTTCATATATTACATGAATTACTATATAGTTATCTAAAGCCCTCATGAAGGGCCTTACATTGGAGCTACTCATCAACATTTTCCATTTCTCAATCTCCTTGAGCTTGCCAAACAATTTTTTCATCTTTGGCTATAGTTGGGGTAGACCCAGTGGACATCTTCGAATGAGAGACCAATGGCTAAGAACTTATAGGGAGATTCAAAACCAACATATAACACATGACGCACTCAAATTTAAGATTCTCAATTTCTCTGCTATGACGAGCCACAATCTCTAGTAATTTTACATGCTTTGAATTCTAAGCTTCACTTTGAATGAAAAATATATTGTTTAGATGAGAAATGACTATCTAGTTCTTTGTGAAGAGGCACTGATGACAGACTTCTTCCACGCTCGTCCGCAGGATCGATCAATTCCTTCCTGATCTGAGCCGAAGCGGTTCTTTAGATTCCTTCCTGATCTGAGTCCACAGGTCCTTTCTTCTTTCCTCCACACGGTCCTTGCACCGGACCGCGAACCAATTCCCCACAGGAAACTGTTATCAGGTTTTAGGGTTTCGTGATCCCCGTTGTCGAGTGTTTCTTGCCTCTCCAATACCCGATCACCAATGAGCACCCTTTTCACCGATGCGCCAGCCCTCCTAGCCAGACTCCCACCATATGCTCTGCGCCCATATGACCCCAGTCATGCACTCTTTCTGGGTCTCCTCCTATCGGAGTTTCGGTGTTTTCAACGTCAAAGTGCACATGTGCATGGGACTCACGATTCTCCGATCCTCGATGCGCCTTGACCTTAGCTCTTGGCTGAACTCCCGGTCCACGTGACCGTAGTCGATCCTCCTTGTCGGGGTTTTTCCTATCGAGGTTTCAAAGTGCCTAGACTTCCTGTCCCCGAGATTCGCAATATGTCGATCCTTGATGCGCTTTGCTGGCTTCCGGTTGAACCCTCGATCCACGTGACCACCGTCCCCGTGACCACAACCTTATCCCCGTCTTATCGGGATTTCGGGGTTCGCGATTCCAAAATGCGCGAACACCATGTCTACGGGATCCCCGATATCCCGATACCCGATATTGGATGCCACCTATCCACTGCTAACTCCTATGGCCCCCACGCTATCCTCTGCCTTATCAAGAAATCGCATATCGCGATTTTGAATTGCACAAACCCTTTGCTCCCGGGATCTCCGATATCCCGATTCCCGATAGACGACCTCCTGTCGGGGTTTTCATCGATAACCTAGATCTCTGCCACGCGTCCCTCCAAATGGACGGCTCAGATCCTGTCGGGGATTTCACTAGAGATTTCCCCGATCTCCTGTCCACGGGAATGCCGATTTTTCGATTCTCGATATCCCGATGCCTGTCGGGACTGCTCCTCTATCCACGAGGTTAACATCCTCGCAACTTTCACAGATCTGATGACTGTCGGCGATCTGATCCAAGATCTGACGGCCCATGATCTATCCGACTGTGCACGCCTCCTACGCTACTCCTTGGACGTGGAAATCCAATGGTCCAGATCTCCTTTCCGCTCTAATCCAACGGCAGCTATGCCTCTCCTCCTGAGCACGCGCATTCTTCCTGAACCTTGGAAGATTTTTTTAATTGTTCAAGGCCTCGACCTTGGATTCTATTATGAAGTCTGTGTATTCGACTTCTGCCTGCATTCCTTGAAAATGCTTATCCTCCTGAGCTTTTCTTCTCCTTTCGAATCCTCAAAGGATTCTTCAACTTCTGCACCGCTGCAGAGTCTCTCGCACGTAAAGTGTTATCCTTTCTGAGCTTCAGCAAACACTCAGATCCCTTGAGGGATTTTGTCTTTCTTCCTTCTCCCACAGATGGAGAAATAAATGTCTTCCTGTCTCTCTCCTCAAGAAACCTCTTGTTGAGTCTTTCTGGGTGTTCAACAACCCAGTGAAGATCCTTCAATGGAATCTTCTCTTAAACCCAGAACTCAAAGAGTTCTCTTCACTTCTGTGCCTACCTGCACACTTCCTCGATGCCCTCCTGGCGGAGTATCTTCTTCTTCTGTGCACCCTTTGCACCTGCTCAATGCCCTCATGGCAGAGCCTCCCAGAATCCTCAGTGATTCTGTCTTCTTTCTGAACTCACGATCGAGTTCTTCTTCAACACCTCATGCTTATGCTCAATGCCCACTTGGCAGAGCTCCTACAGAATCCTCAGTGATTCTATCTGTAACTATGTCTCGGATACACAGCCTTGCCTCCAAGGTATTCAGAAACCTTGAGGTCTTCCTTGGAGTTGTTGATTTCAGTTCTTGTGCCTCAGCACGCCTTTGTCTGAACCCCGCAGTGTTCAGAAGTGCATCCTCTGTGCATGGCTCTTAGAACC
>ML781825.1:289883-314618 GCA_009831015.1 Picea engelmannii
GCTGGCTCTCTCTCTAATGTTACAATCATACAATGAGGGTGTCTATATCCGTTTTCCCTCCTTCCATCTAAAACTGTCTAATCTAGAAATAAATCCTATCTACCTGCATTAACTAGATTAAATGCCTCCTATCTACTAAGGACAAGAGCATGTTGCTCAAGGTCCAATACAATATACAAAAGGCGCTCCTTCATAAATGGTTCATTGAAAGTTTGGCGCATCATTTCCAAAAAGTTTTCAAAGCAATATGTCATTTGTTAAAAAAAACACATGCGCTGGATCCACGCTCGCTTTGGTAATTGCGATGCTCCTGCATCATGTAGGGGTGCTTCGAATTATACATGCGAAGGATATGCACAATCATTTGATTTACAACTTCAGTTTGGCCATCTGTTTGGGGTTGGAAGGCTGTGGATTCAGTGAGCTTGGTGTCCAGTAGTGACCAGAGGCTCGACCAGAATGTGCTGAGAAATCGACTATCCCGATCTGAGACAATGGTTTGTGGGATTTCAAAATGTACCTAGAATCGTTCAAAGAAGAGCTTGGCAGTGGCCTCTGCTGTGATGCTCTTCTTGCAGGAAACCATAATCGCCATCTTAGAAAATCGATCAACAACCACAAAAACACAGTCATTTCCCCACTTGGTGGACGAGAGGCCCGACATGTAGTCCATTGAGATGGATTCCCATGTCCTGTCAGGAGTAGGAAGAGGGGTGTACAGGCCTTGTTTCTTAGTGGTTGGTTTGGAAATAGCGCAGGCAGTGCAAGACCTGATATGCTTGTTGACCTCCTGTCAAAGTTTCGGCCAGCAGAAATGTTTCTGTAGCATCGCCACTATATTTTCAATGTCGAAGTGTCCTTCCACCTGACTGTAGTGGGCTTCCCAGATCAAATTCTCTCTCTCGCTTTATAGAACAAAAATATGGCCTAGACGACACAACAACCCATCCTGAAGATGGAAATTATTGACAACTGCGTTTGCACCCAATATTTGGTAGGTGGTGGCAAAGTCCGGGTCTGTCTCATAGATTTGGGGCCATCTAGATGTCTCATGGCCGCAAGAGTCTAGCACCATGGTGGGTTCCATGACTGGTGGTCTTCTGAGGTAATCAACAATGCGATTGGTGTTTCATGTTTTATACTTGATGTTGAGGTGGAATTGTTGCAAGTATGTGGACCACTTTTGATGGTTGTCATTCTGCAATTTTCCCTATGTCTGCATGAACTTTAGTGGCTTATGATCAATGTGGATGAGTATCTCCTTCCCAAGAATGTAACGTCTCCATTGGCGGCAGGCTTTCACAATGGAGTACATTTATTTGTCGTAAGTAGGGTACTTACAGACAACATCTGATAGTGTCTCACTATTATAGGTCACGCGGTGGTCGTGCTGAGTGAGAACAACGCCCACAACATAGTCTGAAGCATCTGTCTCGATCTCAAAGGGTTTTTGCAGCTTTGGTAGTGAAAGTACTGGGGCTGAGCACAAGCGTTGCTTCAAATAAAAAAACGCTTGTTGTTGGGACCGGCTGCACACAAATTTTGCCTTACCACCACCCCTGTTTATTTAGTTAAGGGCCCATGCAATATGGGAGAATCCCAACATGAACCATGTGGTAGAAATTGGCAAGGCCCAAGAAGCTCTGAAGCTCGGTGAGTGTGGTTGGGGCTGGCCAGTCACGGATGACTTAGATCTTGGCTGGATCCACATGTACGCTATGCTGATCAATGATGTAGCCCAGGTAATGGACCCGGTCCATGATTAAAGAGCATTTTTCCAAGTTGACGTATAGCTTGTGCTGTCGCAGGGTGTGCAGAACCTGCTGAATATGCTGCAAGTGTTCAACCCAAGTCTTGTTGTAAATGAGAATGTCATCCAGATACAACACTACAAAAGTATTGGTGAATTGTCGCAGGATATCATCCATCATCCTCATGAAAGTGGTTGGAGCATTTGTCAAACCAAAGGGCATGACCAACCATTCAAAAAGGCCTTCCTTTGACTTGAAGGTGCTCTTCCATACATCTGTCTGTTCTATCGGGACCTGGTGGTAGCTATACTTCAGATCAATCTTACTGAAGTATTTGGCTCCCGTGAGTTGATCAAGGAGGTCGTCGATTTGGGGAATCGGGTACCGGTTTTGACTGTGATTTTATTCAGAGCCCGGTAATCAATGCAGAGTCACCAGGTTCCATCTTTCTTCTATACCAGCACGATTGGCCCCCCACAAGGTGATGAGCTGGGATGAATGTTCCCCTTGTGGAGTAGTATTGGATCTGTTGCTTGATCTCCTCATTCTCTAATAAAGAGTGGCGATAGACTGGCCCATTGGGCAGCAATGCGTCGGGGGTCAGACCGATGGGGTGTTTGACCTGGCAGTGCAGAGGTGCCCCTGTAGGTGAGGAGAAGATATCCGATTATTCTTCCACGACCTTATCTACTTGATTCTACTATGTGTAGAGGTCGGCTGCAGAGACCTTGGATGTGGTTGTGATCTTTCGCTTATTCTAAGAGAAAATCACAAAGAAGACAAACTTCCCCATCTGAGAGATGACCTTCCTGCATTGCTTAGCAGAGATCAAGGAAATAGAACTAGGTGGGACTGCCTCGAGTATCCTATACATTTTCCTGTTCAAAGTAATAATAACACTACGAGGCCTAGACTCATATACAACATGACGTTTCCATAAATAAGGTTGGCCCAAAAGAACATCACAAACTTCGGGAGGAGAAACATCAAACAATACCTTGTCTTTGAAGGGCTTGATGTCGTACGACAGTCGACATTGTTGGCTAACACGAAGATCGCTTCCTTGGCAGAGCTATCCAATGGTGTAGGGTTGTCGGTGTGGCATTGTCGGTAGGGCCAGTCGCTTGATGACCTCTGCTGAGATGAGGTTCTTCTAGCTACCGCTATCAACGATGAAGTGCAGTGGGGTGCCTTTTACAAATATCTGTGAATGGAAGAGGCACTCTCCTCCTTCTGGCTCGTTTGGTTCACCAAGCTGGAGCTTGGTGGTAGCAATGGTGGCACTGGGTTCTATGTCAATGATCCATCTTCCCCTTTCTGGTTCTCACTCAGAGTCAGAATCCTCATCTAATTCAGAGGCTTTCACTTCAGCCACCAGTGACTGCTTTGAGCGGTAGTCAACAGTGTTATGCCAAGGGCTCTTATGGAAGTCGCACCACTTCTCGGTATCTTTCTTTGTCTTTTCGGTGTCCTTCTTTGCTTGCGGTTTGGAATGGTTTTCCTGATATTGTCCATCTTTTCTCTGTGCTTTGTTCTGTGGGTTGGGGCTGCCTTTTCTTGGATTTTGTTATGAGGGGTTCCTAGGCCCAAATTGTTGCATATTTTGTTTGAGCTTCTGCTCGATTTTGACGGCATATCAGTAGGCCGTGCCCAAGGATGAGATGTCCAGAAATTCCATTTCAGTCTTGATGTATCTATGCAGAGCACTGTGATACTTGAGAACCATATGTCGCTCCGAATATTTGATACCCAACTTGGTGTGCAAGGTATGGAAGATATTTGTGAAATCTAGTACTGCTTGGTCTCTTTCTTGCCGCAGTGTGATCTATTTGGTATACAGGTCGTCATCACTTCCGACAGGGTAGTATTGTCCCTTAATATCATCCTTGAAGGATTCCCAGGTGGCCGTGACTATAAATAATGAGGGTTCCTTTGTTTCCTTTTGCTCATGGAAAGTTTCCCACTAATCTTTGACATGGGGAACGACTTTGAGGAGCGTAAAAGTAATATTTTCTCTATTCGAAAAGTTATGAAAAAAAAAATACCCTTCTATTAGATTCAACCACTTGTCTACGACATTTGTGTCTATCTGAC
Organism: Picea engelmannii; assembly: GCA_009831015.1. Classification (NCBI taxonomy): domain Eukaryota; kingdom Viridiplantae; phylum Streptophyta; class Pinopsida; order Pinales; family Pinaceae; genus Picea; species Picea engelmannii. The sequence continues at coordinate 293,729 of ML781825.1, forward strand.
CTTCAAATATAGGAATATCGAAGTTTATTTGTACCTTGAAGGGGGCGGCGCCTCCATTCGAAGAAGATGCGTTGCTTGTTGGTGGTCGCTAAAGGATTTGCGCAAAACTATCCATCTTCTCGTTCCTCTGTTGCATGAGGGATTCCTCAATCAGCAGTTTGAAAGGATCTCCTATACCGTCATCTTTCTTTTCTCCTGCCATGAGAGGTAGTTTGGGTGTGCAAGATCTCTTTTCCTTAAGAGAAACAAGCTTGAGACCCAACTCTTTGTACTCCGACCTCGTTGGGGACATGCATTAAGACAATAAGGAGCAGACCGCTCTGATACAAATGATATGGATTTTATGAGTAGAAAGAAATGAATACAGATTATTAACAGGTGCTTAACGCAAAATAATAGTGATACAGTAAAACTAGTTTTCTATTCAATAACGAAATAAGCTGAAAACTGTAAAATGAAGCGGAAACAAACTTGCTGGAATGGTGGTGGATTATCTCTAAGAAGAGATGTGACGGTTGTGCTCATTTGAAAGAATATCATTACAATGAGGCTCTGAAGGCCTTTTTACAATAAGAAGGAATTTCAAAAACCTTAGACATCCAAAAACCTAACTCTAGGAGATGAAGCGCCAAAAGTCATGTGGACCCCTTTTGTGTAAGTTAATACATCAACTTCCCAAGGTCGTAACTTTTGCATACGATCTTCGTTTTAGGCGTATGATAGCCCGTTGGAAAGGTATCATCGAGGAGATTCATTTTAGGTGCAATATGGAAGGATCTTCAATATTGAAAACCTATTTTCCCAAAAAACATTGTTTAGGGCCTCAAAACGACTCTGGAAGTGAAAACTGCTAAAAATAGTAAATTACCAATATTGCCAGAAAACCGTTTTGAGCCACTTGGAAAAGGTGGGTGGCCACTGATATCCATATGGATCAAAGAGGGAGACTTATGAGGATTTATCTTAGGATCAAAAGATAAGGGGCTCCATTTTTATGGAGAAAAACAAGATCAAACAAAAAATGGAGGGTTTTAGTGTTTGTCACAACACCTGTGCAATATTTATTTCGTTAGTTCATCTGAAAATTTGTTGAACACTTCTTCAAAGGAAAAGTTTATTTTGAAAATTTCTTCTGTGAAGTTCACATCATGTGTCATGGGGTGTACCAAACCCACTTATTTGATGTGTTCTATAACAATACATCTCAGATCATGTCCCCTGGGTTCCCGTGTGCATAAAAAATTGTTGTAGGGCTTCAACTTCCTTTCGAGCATGAGGACCAATTATCAAAGTGAATCTTCCTACATTTATTGGAAACCTAGGCCATATTTTTTTGTTTCTTTCTAACAAAATGGATGCTATTCCTACTTGCACAGTTGGATATGCAATTTCTCTAGCTAATCAGTTTGTCAGGGAAATATTTTTGTAGGAGATGTGGGGCTTGTGTACATATGTAAATCTTGACATATGTATAATATTTACCTATTTACTAGCCACCAATATCCTTCAAGGATGCAATGGATCCTTGGAATATTCTATGGGATGGGTGGTTGAATATGATGATAAATAGTGGAACTAAGAAGTATTCACAAATATCATAAAAATATTTCTTATAGTTGATATACCATAACTCTGAGTAGTATACATGTACAGGGGGTAAACTAGGATTCCACTCCCATCCCAAAAAAGGAAGATGTATTGAGGAACAAATAACATCAATGATGTAAGAGGACATGTAAAAATCTTATTTCTTCAAGCCTGGAGCTTCTTGAGCATTCTTGAAGATGTTGAATACAAGGATTTGGGCCCAGTTGAAGACATGACCTGCCTTGGCCACACAACAAGCCATCGATGTCCATTTCATCTGATAATGTTTGTTGGTCTCTTCACCATACAATCTGCATATCATGGATGCCAGTAATCGATAGGGTCTCTTCATATATTGCACTGGGACTAGTCGATTTCCTTTCTTGGAAAATTCCATCTCTTCTCCCCACCAGTTGTCCAAAAGTTCATCAAAGTCTGGTTGGTATTCCCCAAATTTCTATATGAATGGCTTGTTCAAGGATACGTCAGATTCTAATGGATAATATCTGATGAGGATGTCACTCGAACTCAAAGAAGCTATAAGAACTCTAAATTTGTTCACCATAGTAGTTGTGTCAGCATCCACATGAGTGAAAACCCACCTCGTGACATCATTGTATGGAAACAACATCGGACGAGCAACATATATCCCTCTTTTCCTAAAGTTGTGATATCCTGCTATGTCATCGTCCTTTGCAGGAAAATATTTAGTGTTAAAGATTTTGTATATCTCATACCACCTTGGACAATGCTCCATTACGTTGAAGTAATTTGTGTTGGATAACAACATGTCATATTGGTTTATGGTAGGTGCAGGTACATTTGCCAAGGGAGTTTTTCCTCTTCTTGTCTGTGGTCATGACATCTTGATACCTTAATTTTCTGCAGCATATGAGATCACAATAAGTTTATCAGAGTGTTAGGATTGGAATAAAATAGCTCTTGAATAGATTATATACATACATGGTGGCTTCACTAATTTTCACAGTAATTTTGATTTAGCTTGAAAATCTAGTTCACAAAGCTCCTTTTGCACTTTAAAATCTTTGAATAATGCTTAATAATGGTTTAAATTTAGGTTTTAAGTGTTTTAAACCCTACCCAATCCTACTACAATTAATATGAGTGAACTACAACTTGTAACCGATAGGAAAAGTACAATTCCATTAATGTTTTCATAGGGAAGCTTCTTGGGCTTATGTCATCGGATCAACGTTTTCGGATTAATGCTATTGGAGGTATCTCTTTAGAAGGGGCCTTTCCAAGAGTGTTGCTGGAGATGCGTCATCGGAAGGGTTCTATAGAAAAACTTATTTTGGAGGAATTCCTTCTGAGTGTTGTCAGACAATCTTTATCGCAATGACGCTATCAATAAGGGGTTCTCAGAAGGTTCCAAGGCGATTATACTCTCCGACGAATATTCCACAGCCTTAAGAATTAATAATTTTTTTTATAAACAATTGTTAACTTATATTATAATTAATAACAATTTTTTTATAAACGTTTCTAAAGAGTTATAATGAGATATTCCCTTGAAGGAAAGAGTTCGATGCATAAGCTGAATAATACGAGCCCAAAAGTATTTACAAATGGTCAAAGTTATCATAGGGATTCTAGGGGTTTCATATGTATCAAGATTTCAAAGAGGAGGGTTGTTGATTAAACATGATAGGATCAGAAATTATAAAACCAAGAGGTCTTCAAGATGGTATGATGAAATATTTCCTCTATGCACCCTGCAAAGCTACCGGATATGATCATCCACTTTGCAACCATAGTATTTATATTGAAGTTTAGATAAGGGGCCCATCAATTTCTCCTGAAATGAAAAAAATTGAAGGGAGTTGTCACAACCACAACAGGTCTACAATGCATTTGATGGAATTTTTAAATTTAAAATATGATATAAACTTTCTTAGGGTTATTTCAAGCAGTCGATGAGTGATTTACACCCATGACTGGATTTATTCAACTTATGGATGTACCAATACCCAGTGTATGACATATTTGATTGATATTTTAAATTTGAAATATGATATGCATTGTCTTAGGGTTATTTCAAGCAGTTGATAAGCAACTTTAGCCCATAGTTCAATTTCTTAATCCTATAGAGTGAATTATTCATCCCTTGACTTGATTTATTTATCCCATGGATATACGGATATCTGGTCTATGGAGTATTTGAAATATTTGGTTTGTTGTCTACAAACAAATATCTAGTTTGCAGTTTGAGGTGAAAGACCTAGTGGGTTGAATTATGAGGCGATCTACAGTGTTTTCACGCCTTATGAGCCATTGAATGTTCCTTTTTGTTTACAGGATTGGACAGGGAGAATGTACTCATAAGAGGATTCAATCAATCATGAATATGAGCCAATGGATGTTGTGGCCATTTTCCCATGGATTAGGAGCTAAAGGAAATATGGGGGTTGTCAGCTACATGTGGCAAGTGAGCACTTGGCTAGGGTGCCATAGGTTCCAAACCATGATTCTATTTCTTTAGATGAAGCTTCAATATTAGAGAGTAAGGCTATTAGAGAATCATCGTTCCTGAAGGAGGTTTATGAGTTGATGGTTTGAGGAGGTTTCTCTATGAATAAAGAAAAGGAATCGGTGTCTCAGGTAGATGGTGACGGTAAAAAAGAGAAGTGAATTGTTAAGAAGGTCAAGTACATTCAATGTAAGCCCGAGAAAGTTAGATTAGTTGTGGGGGAAGATATCCAGATGAGTGAAGTAGAAGACTTGAGGCAGAAAGAAGTAGTTGGTAGATTTTGTGAAAAATCGATTTCTCCAGCATCGTTAAAAGGATGGTAGAAGTGAATTGGGAGGTGTTGCTTAGTTACATTCTTTCTACCACATCCTGGTAAGGAGTTAGATCAATTTCATTTTTTGTAGTAAGGAATATGTGGATAAAGTGTTGAGTTCATATTGGAGGTGGGGGATGTCTAGGTTTGTATTAAAGAATTGGAAACTGGAATTTGATCCTAGAAGAGAACCTTGTTTTATTCAAAATTTGTGGGTGATCCTTCCTTGTCTACCTTGGCCTCTTTGGAAGGAAAGTTTTTTGAGAAAGTTCAAGGATTTAACTAGGCATTTTGTTTGTTTGGAAGATGAGTGGGATAAAAAGGTTAACCATCGTCAAGAATGAGTTATGTGTAATATCCCTCGGCCGAACCCAAATGTAAATATAATTCAAGTATATTTAAGTTAGTGAGTTGTTTAGACATCGTTTTTGTAATACACCTTTCATGGCATGGTGCATGCATATACTGCACAATAAAAGGATGTAATGTGCACATTTCTGAATATCACGTGCAGTAACTAAGGTGTGTGCAACCTTAAAGACAGAGGATACAATGTGCAGTAACTAAGTGTGTGCAGTATTAAGGTCAGTGAACCTTTGTGTATATAATATGCATTATAGGCTGGTGAGCTAGTATTATAAGCCAGAATGCTTATGTCTTGGAATTAGGCCAGCGTGCCTAGATGTTAAAGGCTAGAGTGCCTACTTTGTACATGACTCATGATTAATATAAAATACATCACTACACACAGACCGACCACGATATAAGAGATGGGGGACTGAACTTCACCAGTTAGGGAAAGGGAGGGCCAAAAGTCAAGGGAATATTATATTAATATTTCCTAAAACATAAAGTATGGATAATTAGTTTATCCTAAGTTTTAAAGTTGGGGACAACTGGACAAAAGTAACTTCCGATATGACAAGTGTCGAGTTGGGGACATGCATTCATATCGCGGGGAAACTTAGCTCAGGGGGAAGATGATTTTTCAGGAGATACCTTACGAAGGGGAAAAGAGGGGACTAGCAGTTGGACCATCATGGTTTGGGACCAAGAGTTCACAATGAATCCAAAATACACTCAGTTATCTAGTCAATGACTCCATGACCATTTCACTCATACATTTTGCTATCCTTGAGACAACCATTTTACCTTTCTGAAGCCTGTTTCCCCATCCTTTTTGGTTGGTGTACTTGGTTAGCTTGGAGCGGGATTGAAGAAGCGGGTTTTCAGGCCCGTGAGCAGTTCTCTGAGCGAGAGAATTGGTGGGGATTGATTTCCATAGGAGCTAAACTGTAGCTACAGTGCTCTGAGACTTCTGATCCGACCTATTACTGAAGCCCTGGAAGGGAAGTGGGGCAACTGAGGGATTGTTGAGCAGAGAAGGGGCACACTTCCTTGGGTGGGATATGCATGTGGGGAATGAGAGGCTGTAGGCTATTAGTTGAGTGAGCACTTGAGCCAGAGTCTTTCCTTTTGTCCATGAACCTTAGCCTGGATAAGAATCCATTTACCCTGGGTGGAGTTCAGTCCCAACTCGGAGGTGATTCACTGTTGAGAGTGATGAATAGTGTAGTCTATGGTTGGGAGGTTCGTGGACAGTCTGTAAGCAGTTGGTGATAGACTTTCTAAGATAATACCAATTGTATGATATATGGATATGTTGTTTTGTTATTTACATACCCATGTTACGATTTTATCATATATGTGACTATGATTGCTTGTGTGATTATGGGTAATTTCCTGTAAATGATGCATATCGATAATTACCGTTATTTTAATATAAAATTCGTATGTTACATAAAGTAATTGTTTGTTTATGTTTAGATGTAAAGCTTCTGCGAGCGTGTTGTATGCATATGTTTTAGTTGCATGCAGTCTAAAGAGTAAATTTAGGTGGCATTGCTTAGTTGACTACTGGGTATGCTACTGTATGTTCCATAGTATGGGAACGAAAGTGTTCCCTAGAGTAGCATGGCCTGACTTGATGGCTGGGAATGTTACTGACTGGTGTCAGAGCATGAGTGGTTTCTCTGGAGTGGTGTACCCTGACCTCAGGTTGGTCGGGGGGGATCGTTACAGTATGGTATCAGAGCCTCAGTTCAACATTGAGCTTGGATGGGCCAGAAGGGTGCAATTGAAGTGAATATTCATAGAAAAGTAACTTCGAAGTGACCAGAATTAGAGTCATAGAGTGTTCTTGGAAAAGGTTGGTGTACTGGTGCGCATGGTAAATTTGGCACCATGCGGGAAACCATGGGGTGCCATTGTGCGCGGTAAATTGTGGTGCCACGCGAAAGATTATTATGTGTAGATACATGCACTGAAATTAGCCTTGCGCGATCAGCACACACATAGTAAGGTGCACATGGGGTGCGCAAGTATTTCTTAACACAGAGGAGTTTTGTTGGTACGCACATAAGCATGAGTATAAGTTGTTTCATGACGGTGTATTCAATAGTGTGTGCAGATATTTGAGCATGAAGGAGTATGTTAAACTTGACATGGTGCATGCATAGGATGAAAATGCATGTGAAATATCAGTGCGTAGTATCGAAACTATGCACAGTGGATATTGGTACACAATGCCAGAGTAGTGCACGTAAGTAGTCGGTACGACGAAGAAGAAATGAACAGTAGATTTAGGTGCGCGGAGAAGCGTTTACCTTGTAATATTGCTATGCATGATAATATAAATGAACAGGACAAGTTAATGGGCGTGAAGTCGCTTGGAAGGTGAGGAGTCTGAGTTTAAATTGCATAATAATAAAAGAAAAATAAACACATAACCGCATTGAAGCATTAATTAAAAAGAATTCTAAATTTTAATTTCTTCTGATTTAGACAGATGAAAATAAAATATAAGATTACAAGAAAAAATTATTATAAAAGAAAACAAGAGTCATAACATCACCAGATAGAAATTGTAATAAAATAGTCTAAAATTTGTTTATGTATTTATATAATCATATTAATCACAAAATTACAAAAGGGTGATGACAACAGTTAGCCTGTTGTAAAAAGGGTCGTTGAAGAATARGCCTATCATCTCTTGTACTCTTTACCTCTGCTACCGRCTRTTCAAAATTCATTGAGACATGCKTATCTTAGTYGAAGACTTACTTCAGCTTAGCGATCTCTTCCTTTAAAGAAGAGTCTAACCAGACTGGTTGATTTTCTCCAACACTTTCAGCTGCGTCAACTGTAGATTCCTCCTTCTTATGCCGCTTACTCCTTCTCTTCTTAGMGGTTGGCCTATTGATGAMTAAATCCTTTATAGTGGGATTCAACCTGACTTCTGATCGGGAGTCTATAACCAGCTCTATGTGGAAATTAGTTGCTAGAAGGTGCGTAAGGACCCTTTCCTCCTTATTCTCAGGAAAGCCTAGCATGTTGCTCGAATAACTAGTCTCACTCGACTTAGCTTTGTCCATGTCTCTCAGGTTGGGGATACCAAAATGTGTCTTTACAGAGAGCAGGAAGTCGAGCAGCTTGTAGATTACTATAGTTATGGAGACGCAGATATCTTCATACTTGGGGAGTGGTAATTATAGAACTCCATTTATGAAGCGCAGACAAATTACGTACAAAGAGCATTGGGTTGCCATACTCGACCAATCCATTTTGAATGATTAGATTTTAAGTTTGTTACATGGTGATGTTCAATTGGCATCACATGAATGTGAATTACCAAACGAATGAAGCAGGGGGATCTGACTAGCCATTTCCCGCTCCACGAGTGGTGGATTTGACCTATTGAGACACATAATACCGCGTCTTGGTGAAAGTGGTTTCAACAAAACCACCTTATTGCGTAAAGTGTATCTCGGAAGGCACTGTGTGTCAGCGTTCTCTAGACTTGGGTCTTATCTAGAATTTTCGTGGTGATAACACCAGGAAACCGAGAGTGATAATGCTAATGGTATGTTGAATCGAAATGGTGCATATTATCATGAATTGCTGATTTGTTAGTCTGATTAGTTTCGATGGCTGGACGTTTTGAAAAATTAACAACAACTCGGTTAGGTCAGACCAGTGCAGAGTCCATAGAAATGGAAGAGGCATAGGGGAATTACAGTCATCCAGAGAAGAGAAGAGGGATAGATGTCCATTTGGGCATGGAAGGAACGAACTCCAATAGACATGGAGAAGAAATAAATGAAGATATGAATATGGCTGAGACCATTAAGAATTTGTAGAAGGATGTCCAAAGCCATAAATATGATAATGAAAGGCTTATGAAAGACAAAGAGTAGTAGGATGACTTCAACGTGAAGATATTGGAAGGTTTGAACAAAATAGAGAAGAAATTGGTTAAGGAGAGTGACTCAAGTAGATCTGAGAGTCACAAATCTTCAGAGGAGAAGGGAGAAGTAAAAGGTGCTAGTAGACGTCACCATAATCCCCATAGGCATTCCCATAAGAGAGTAGGAAACAACTCAAGGCTATCCCCTGTCAGAAGGTATAAGAGATCTGGGGTGGATGAGCTATGAGGAGAAATGAACAAAATCAAGCCTCCTACATTTGATGGTGAGCACAAGAAGGATGAAGATGCCGAAACATGGTTGCTAGGCATGAGGAAGTATTTTCAATTGCATAATTATTCTTCTCATGCTGAAGGTAGAATCACTATCTATCAACTCAAAGGAAATGCCTCCATGTGGTGTGATGCAGGAGCATCTCCCACATCAAGCGAGCCAGCACGGAAGCGGAAGACAGTTGGACGAACGCCAACACAAATTTTGAAAACACCTTAAAGTTGTTGCGCATTCTTAAATGAGCCATTAAGATGAAGCACACTTGTATATTGTAATGGACCTTGAGCCTTTAGCTCTCATCCTTAGTAGGTAGACGACATTTAAGATAGTTAATGTAAAGTAGATAGAATTTAATGCTAGATTAGACTGTTTGAGAGCGCAAGAGGGAAACGGGATATAGACACCCTCATTGTGTATTGTATTATTATGAAGCAGCATTGTTGAAGAGGGAAGAGCATGCAGAGATCTGTGTAAGAACACCCATGCACAGATATTTGAATTAATAGAAGAAAGCTTTGATTCAAATTCATGGTCTTGTGTTTTCTCTCTGTGTATTGATCTTGATATGCTCATGAATGTTTGCTTCCAGTTATACATTTTCTTTTATATGCTGTGTATATGATTTCATATTTGAATTGAAGTCTGAGAGGAAGAAGGAATGAGTTTCAATTGTTTCTCTATTTGAGCCAGAGAATTCCTGCAAGGAGTGCAATTGAAGTGTCCACAAGGAGTGCATTGACAGAGGGTTCAGATAGAGATAAATTTTGTTCCCATTCACCCAGAAGGTGCAGTTGGGCACAGGAGCCATGCAAGGAGTGCACAGGTCGGGTAAAAGTCTCAGGGTTGCGAACCTGAGTGAAGTGTTAAGAGACTACTGCTACAGGAGTGCGCAGAGTCGAGAAACTTCAACACTTAGTCGTGGTTGAAGGTTTTCCTCAAGGAGTGCGGGCAAGAGGGTTTCCAGGAAGACTTAAAGTCGTGAGAAAGCTCAGGAGGTATAGGCTTCAAATTGTTGAAGAGTAGCACAAGGAAAGTTGTGCCTTGAAGGTTGGCAAGAAGCGTTGCAACTTTGCACGCAGGTGAACAAGTTTCGTGGAGGAACACTTAATCATTTCGCGAATTGCATAAGGAAGAACAGACTGTTGAAATTCTTTGGGGAGATTTCACGAAATTCCGTGGGCCGTTAGATCTTGTAGAGGTACAAGGAAGTTATAGTGCAAGTGTGAAAAGGTTCAAAGCTCAGGAGGGGGCGGAGCCGTTGATTAGGGCCATGAGAACCGTCGGATTTGCGCACGGAATCGTGTATCGGGGTTTCGCGGATTGAAACTCCAAATTATTGCAACGAAAATCGCGATATTGCGATATGCGATATTACGAAAGGCTAAGAGAATAGTGTGGGGCCGCAAGGGTCAGAGTGGAGGATAGGTGGCACGCCTTATCGGGGTTTCGCTGCGAGTAGTTCTGAAACAACGGTGTCAAGATTCGCGATACCACGAACTCTGAAATCCCGATGGAGGTGACGGGGGTTGAAAAGTAAACCCGCGAGCGCATCGGGGATTCAGCATATCGGGACTCGGGAGTCGGAGAACCGAGTCGCTCGACATCACGAGTGCCGAAATCACGATAGAAGAAATCCCGATAGGAGAAGGGAGAGGTCAGCATTGACTTGTATCGACGTTCGGGGATTCGTAGGACCAACACTCGACCACTGACCTTTGAATTCGCGAAGTCGCGAGTTTCGATCCTCCGAGTGTAGAGAGGGAATTGAGAGAGGATTCTGTGGGTGCATATTTCCTGATAGGGAAATAGAAGAGCTATTTAAGAGTTCTTCAGGTCGTGAGGAAGGAGAAGATCTTGTGAGTAGATGTGCCTGCGGGTGCGGTTGCGTCAGTTTGGTATCAGAGCACTAGAAAGATTCTTTGCTTTCTGTAGCAGAGAAGAGAATTCACCATGCCGCCAAGGAGATATAGGCAATCACTTGATCCAGAGGATAGGGAAATGCCGCGAAGAAGAGGCAGGTAGATAACAGATCCCGTTATGGAGAGACAGATGCGTGATCTCCGATCAAGACTCGAAGACATGGAGATAGTGCAAAGACACACAGCTAGTGCTGGGGATCTAAGTGATTCCGAGAGTGAAGTTGAGGCTGAATGTGAAGAAGAGGTTGCAGCTGAAGATGCATCAAACGAGCATTTGATCGGACCTATTTCCAGGATGGGTGCAAGAGCAAAGATGGACATTCCAGTTTACGAGGGAAACTTGGATGCAGAGGAGCTTCTAGACTGGATTAGAGCTCTAGACACATACTTCATCTATGAAGATGTCGAAGAGGAAAAGAAGGTCAAGCATGTTGTCACATGCTTGAAAGGACATGAAACATTATGGTGGTATGAGATACAAGATGATAGACGCTGCAAGGGAAAACAAAAGATCAAAAGTTGGGACAGGATGATCGCAAAGATGAAAGAAAAATTCATCCCCAGGGATTATCAAATTACTCTGTTCAGGAGGTTGCAGAACCTGAGATAGAAGATGATGACAATGAAAGAATACACTGAGGAATTCTATAAACTGAACATCAGGGCAGGTCATCGGGAGAGCGATGATGAGAAAGTTGCTAGATATATGAATGGCCTGAGATATGATATCCAGGACGAGATGAGCATGGTAACCATCCGAACGGTGGAAGATGCTTATCATATGGCTCTGAAAGTAGAGGAGAAGCTGAGCCAAAAACAGAGTCAGAGGGGCTGAGGCAGAAGTCAGCCCAGAGGCAAATCAGTTGCCCAGGAAAGAACCTAGAAGCCCAGGGACGACTGGAAGAAACCTCAGACTCAGACAGAGAGAGGTGGAAGTTCATAGCTAGGGAAATATGCTGAGCAAAGAGAACAAATTACTGAGCAAAGAGGAGGATATGCTGATAATAATAGGTTTCCTCGTACCAGAGGTAGAGGAAGAGGAAGAGGTGGAGTAATCACATGCTTCACATGCAGAAAGAATGGGCACAAGTCATTCGAGTGTCTAGAGAAAAAGGACATTGGAGAAGCTCACATCACCGAAGCACAGAGGTGGGATGTTGAGGTAGAAGACGCATAAGGCGGAAGATCGCTGATGATGCAAAAAATCCTTTTGACACCTGAGAAGGAGGTGGATAGTTCAGTCCAAAGGACCAGACTTTTCAGGACTGCTTGCAAGACCAAGGACAGGGTATGCAAGGTCATTGTAGACAGTGGTAGCACGGATAATATCGTATCTACAGAGATGGTAGAGAAGCTGGAGCTGGAGATGACTGATCATCCAAGCCCATATAGAGTTTCGTGGCTACAAAAAGGACACCAGGTAACTATCACAAAACAATGCTTGGTTGAATTCAAGATAGGAGGATATAATGATAAGATATTGTGTGATGTTATTCCCATGGATGTTTGTCATCTATTGTTGGGTAGACCATGGAAGTATGACAGGAATGTGATTCATGATGGGAGGATGAACACATACACCCTAGAAAATAATGGGAGGACACACATGTTGCTTCCAATTAAAGATAAGGAGGTGAAGCCGGAGGTTAGAAACACAGTACTTCTCATGAGTGGGAAGGAACTTCTTACCGAGGTTAAGAAGAAGGAGGATCCACAGTTCATTGTGGTCAGAAAGCCGAGGATTGTTCTGACTAGCACAAGAATGAATGATTTGCCAGAGGAGATTCAGGAACTGCTGTAAGAGTTCACTGACATAGTAGTGGACGAATTACCTCGTTCGTTGCCACCGATGAGAAGTGTGAGTCATCATATCGATCTCATACCAGGAGCCAGTTTTCCAAACAAAGCCGCGTACAGATTGATGCCACAGGAGAATGAAGAAGTTAAAAGGCAAGTCCAGGAGTTATTGGACAAAGGATTAGTGAGGGAAAGATTGAGTCCATGTGCTGTTCCAACAGTACTCAGTCCGAAGAAAGATGGATGCTGGAGGATGTGAACTGATTCAAGGGCGATCAATAAGATAACTATCAGGTACAGATTCCCATTTCCAAGAATGGATGATCTGATGGACTGTTTAAGTGGAGCAAAATTCTTTTCAAAGATTAATTTGAAGAGTGGATATCACCAGATTCGCATGAGAGAAGGCGATGAGTGGAAGACAACATTCAAAACCAACGAGGGTCTATATGAATGGCTTGTTATTCTGTTTGGCTTAACAAATGCATCGAGTAACTTCATGAGGTTGATGAACGAAGTCCCGAGGGAGTTCATCGGAAAATTTGTCATTGTGTATTTAGATGACATACTGATTTACAGTAAATCAGTGATAGAACACTTGAAGCATTTGGCTACAGTGATGCAAAAGCTATAGTAGGAGAAGCTGTTGATAAATATGAAGAAGTCCTCATTCATGAAGACATAACTCATTTACTTGGGGTTTGTTATTTTTGCAAATGAGTTGAGGATGGATCCAAATAAGGTGGAGGTAATCAAGAATTGGCCATCACCAAAGAACATATTTGAGGTGAGAAGTTTTCACGGATTGGCTAGTTTCTACCGAAAATTCATCAGGAATTTCAGTGGAATTAGTGGAGTGATGATGGACACAGTGAAGAAAAGACACAAATATTTTCACTGGATAGAAGAGGCTAAGAAGAGTTTTAATCTGTTAAAGATGAAAATTATGGAACAACCAATTCTGGTGTTGCCTGATTTTCAAAAGACATTTCAGGTGAAATGCGATGCAAGTGGATTTGCAATAGGGGTAGTCTTAAGTCAAGAAGACAGGCCGATTGCATATTTCAGCGAGAAACTGAATGAAGCGAAAGTGAAGTAATCCACATATGACAAGGAATTTTATGCCATCAATCAGGCATTGAAAAAGTGGAGGCACTATTTGATTCCAAAGGAATTTGTTTTGTATAGTGATAACTATGCATTACAGTTTGTGACTCAACAAGAGAAGTTGAATCAGAGGCATGTTAAGTGGGTTGAATACATGCAGAATTTTACATTTGTGATTAAACATATTTCTGGTACTGCTAACAAAGTTGTTGATGCTTTGAGAAGGAAGTGTTTGTTGTTGCAGGAGTTCCGAGTCAAAACGTTGGGTTTTGATGATCTCAGGGACATGTACACTGATGATCAAGATTTCAGGGAAGCGTATGAAGCAGCTGAGAATCCAGTTCTCAAGGATAGAAGCCAGTGGGTAGAGTATATGATCCAGGAAGGATTGTTGTTCAGAGGCAATCAACTGTGTATTCCGAATTGCTCCATGAGGGAGAATCTGTTGAAGGAGAAACACAGTGGAGGATTGGCAGGACACTTCGGTCATGAAAAAACATTCGCAAAGATGAGCGAATCATACGTTTTCCCAGGGATGTGATCAGAGGTCAAGATATTTGTAGACAGATGCAAAATTTGCCAGCATTCGAAGGGAAGAAAGCAGAATGCAGGGTTTTATCAACTGTTGCCCATACCAGAGAGGCCATGGGATGCGATTAGCATGGATTTCATATTGGGGTTGCTGAGGACACAAAGAGGTGTTGATTCAATATTTGTGGTGGTGGATAGGTTTTCCAATATGGAACGCTTCATTGCATGTCAGAAAACCAGTGACGCGATGCACATCGCGAACCTATTTTTCAAAGAAGTCATTCGACTTCATGGCTTACCAAGAAGTATAGTTTCAGATAGGGATACGAAGTTCATAGGGCACTTCTGGAGGAACTTATGGAAGAATATGGGAACTAACTTGTTATTTAGTTCAGCTTACCATCCTCAAATGGATGGATTGACAGAAGTAGTGAACATAAGTCTGGGAGACTTGATGAGAAGCTTGGTGGTAGAACACCACAGCCATTGGGACAATATATTACCACAGGCAGAATTTGCGTACAATGACTCAGTGAATCAGAGCACAGGCCAGAGTCCATTTCAAGTTATTTATGGCATGTAGCTGAGAGGAGTTTTTGAACTGAGAGATTCAGAACAGACTGCAACTAGGAGTGCTAGTACAGAAGAATTCACAGAGGCGATGAAAGAACTTCACAGCAAGGTGAAGGAGCGGTTGTTGGAATCAAGTCAGGAATACAAGCGCAGAGCAAATCAGCATAGAAGACAACTTTAGTTTGAGGTTGGTGATTTGTTTCTGGCACATTTGAGAAAGGAAAGGTTCCCGAGGGGAACATATAATAAGTTGAAGATGAAGAAAATCGGGCCGTGTAAGGTCTTGAAGAAATTTGGGGCGAATGCCTATGAGATGGAATTACCCGATGGGATCATAATTTCTCCGATATTCAATATCGTGGATTTGTACCCATATAGAGCTGAAGAGGCAGAGACTGGAGTTGAGCAACCAATAATCCAGTGGACGAAGCAGATTCCAGCTGCAGAGAAGCCACAGATGGAGTGCATACTGGACAAGAGGGTAAGTAAGAGGACCAGGCGAAAGAAATATTTTGAGTATTTGGTCAAGTGGAAGAGCCATCCAGTTGAGGATGCCAGCTAAAAGACTGAAGCAGAAATACAGAAGCATGGACAGACTGTGCACGAGCTCATGGACAGGATCCCATGAAAGTTTTCAAGTGAGGGAGTATGATGTAGGAGCATCTCCCACATCAAGCGAGCCAACGCGAAAGCGAAAGACAGCTGGATGAGCGCCAACACAAATTTTGAAAACACCTTAAAGTTGTTGCGCATTCTTAAATGAGCCATTAAGATGAAGCGCACTTGTATATTGTAATGGACCTTGAGCCTTTATCTCTCGTCCTTAGTAGGTAGACGATATTTAAGATAGTTAATGTAAAGTAGATAGAATTTAATGCTAGATTAGATTGTTTGAGAGAGCAAGAGGGAAACGGGATATAGACACCCTCATTGTGCATTGTATTATTATGAAGCAACATTGTTGAAGAGGGAAGAGAATGCAGAGAGTTGTGTAAGAACACCCATGTACAGATCTTTGAATTAATAGAAGAAAGCTTTGATTCAAATTCATGGTCTTGTGTCTGTTCTCTGTGTATTGATCTTGATATGCTCAAGAATATTTGCTTCCAGTTATACATTTGCTTTTATATGCTATGTATATGATTTCATGTTTGAATTTAAGTCTGAGAGGAAGAAGGAATGAGTTTCAATTGTTTCTCTATTTGAGCCAGAGAATTCCTGCAAGGAGTGCAGTTGAAGTGTCCGCAAGGAGTGCATTGACAGAGGGTTCAGATAGAGATAACTTTTGTTCCCATTCACCCAGAAGGTGCAGTTGGGCATAGGAGCCATGAAAGGAGTGCGGAGGCCAGGTAAAAGTCTCAGGGTTGTGAACCTGAGTGAAGTGTTAAGAGACTGTTGTTGTAGGAGTGCGCAGAGTTGAGAAAATTCAACACTTAGTCATGGTTGAAGGTTTGCCGCAAGGAGTGCGTGCAAGAGGGTTTCCAGGAAGACTTAAAGTCATGAGAAATCTTAGGAGGGATAGGCTTCAAATTGTTGAAGAGTAGCGCAAGGAAAGTTGTCCCTTGAAGGTTGGCAAGAAGCGTCGCAAGTTTGTACGCAGGCAAACAAGTTTCATGGAGGAACACTTAATCATTTCACAAATTGCATAAGGAAGAACGGACGGTTGAAATTGTCTGGGGAGATTTCACAAACTTTCGTGGGCCATTAGATATTGTAGAGGTGCAAGGAAGTTATAGTGCAAGTGTGAAAAGGTTCAAAGCTCAGGAGGGGGCGGAGCCATTGATCAAGGCCACGAGAACCATCGGATTTGCACGCGGAATCGTGTATCGAGGTTTCGCGGATTGAAACTCCAAATTATTGCAACGAAAATCACGATATTGTGATATGTGATATTCCAAAAGGCTAAGAGAATAGTGTGGGTCCGCAAGGGTCAGAGTGGAGGACAGGTGGCACGCCTTATCGGGGTTTCGCTGTGAGTAGTTATGAAACAATGGTGTCAGGATTCGCGATACCGTGAACTCCGAAATCCTGACGGAGGTGACGAGCGTTGAAAACTCAACCCGCGAGCGCATCGAGGATTCGGCATATTGGGACTCGGGAGTCGGAGAACCGAGTTGCTCGACATCGCGATAGAAGAAATCCCGATAAGAGAAGGGAGTGGTCAGCATTGACTTGTATCGACGTTCGGGGATTCGTAGGACCAACACTCGACCACTGACCTTTGAATTCACGAAGTCGCGAGTTCCGATCCTCCCAGTGCAGAGAGGGGATCGAGCAAGGATTCTGTGGGTGCATATTTCCCGATAGGGAAATAGAAGAGCTATTTAAGAGTTATTCAGGCTGTGAGGAAGGAGAAGATCCTGTGAGTGGACGTGACTGCGGGTGCGACTGCGTCATGGTGGGATCAACTTGTGCAGGTACAACACATTGTAGAGAAAAGTGTTACTTGGAGAGAATTCAAGAAGTATTTTGAGAAGAAGTACTTGACCAAGAGATACTATGACAAGAAAATGAAAGAGTTCTTTGAGCTCAAGCTTGGAAGTATGACCATAGATGAATATGAGAGAAGGTTTCTGGAACTATTGAAGTATGTCTCTTTCATTAAGGATGAGATAGTCAAGATTCAATGGTACTTAAGTGGATTGCCATTGTTCATCAGTGAAAAAATACAATATGATGATCCCAAGACATTAGAAGAGACCATAAGGAGAGCTAAATGCTTATATGACTAGCTGAAAGCAAGAGAAGCTTTCCAAAAGGATTGGGAAGACAATAAGAAATTCAAGATGGATCAGAGGAATAAGGGAGCTAAGCCACCATTCTTTAGAAATAATCCACAATGGAAGAAAATGCATAAGGAAACCAGAGTGATTGACACAGGGAGTTAAGGGCCAAGACAACCACCTATGCAATGTTGGGGTTGTAAAGGAGACCATAGGTTCAGAGAATGTCCTCACAGAGGCAAAAAAGGTAAGGCTGTTCACAATGTACAATGAGATGAGACTATAGAGGACATGGGCATAAATGTGCCAAGGATTTATGCAGCCTTGGACAACAAGCAAGCATAGTATCAGTCCCACATGATTGAAGTGGAAGGTATGATCAACAACCAAACCCTTGCTATTTTAATTGATTCAGAAGCTAGCCATAGTTATATAGACCCTAAGATGGTGGAAAATTTTCAATTGCCAAGAAGCAAGCATGGGAAATCCTGGTTGGTGCAACTGGCTACAGGAGCCAGAAGAAAAGTTAATGAGATGATTAAGTCCTACCTCATAGACATGAATGGACTAAATAAAAGGGTAGATCTGAACATCTTACCCTTTGTAACATACCCACTACCTAAATCAAATTTTTTTCGTTTAGTTCTCAACAATGAGAATCCCCAAAGCTTGCATCAGCAAAATGCCAAACCTGAGCAACGGGTCTTCCATTCACCTATACGACTCTCTACACCCAACCGTGGTCTTTCCTTGATGACAACTTCAGGTTTTCGGGGTTTTGTCCTTTCTAATGTCAAGGGTTCCTATGCCCTCGATTCTCCGATCTCCGATGAGCTCTCTTCCGACCTTAACCCCTCCGGGCTATGCCCTCTAGTCCATATGACCGCTCTCATGAGACCGCAGCCTTATCCTTCTTTCGGGGTTTGGACTCCAAATTCCCGAACCACTCCAATTCCCACTAGCCCTCCAGGCTAAGCTCTTGGTCCACATGATCTCTATCTCACAAGACCATAGCCTTGTCCCCCATCGGGGTTTCAGACTTCCCAATGTCAAAATGAAAACGTCCCCAGGACTCGCGAGTCCTCGAATCCCGACGCACCCTTTCACGTGCTAGCTCTCCTGGATAGGCTCCTAGCTCACATGAACACAATCCCCATGACCGCAGTCTTACCCCTCGTCGGGGCTATGGGGTTTTTAATTCCAAAATGCATTGGCTCACAGGATTCCCGATTCTTCGAATCCCGACTTCCCGCTATGCTAACAGTTGGCCCCCACAGTGGCGCTTCCCACTTCTCTGATGTGCTGACAGCTGGCCCCCACTCATCGGGGTTTCGAGCTTTGATATTCCAAAATGCATAAACAAATTGTCACCAGGATTCCTGATATCCCGATGACCCAAACACCGATCAACAATTTCCTGTTGGGACTTTCCCCGACAACACCGATTTCTACCATGCGTCCATCTCTGATGGACGGTCCCAATTTCTCTGAGATTTCAAGACTTGTGATGTGATGTACCAATTCTCACAGCCTCAGGAACTCTGATTTCTCGATGCCAAATATCCCGACTCTCCATGGATTTCTGACACCTGTCTCCCCAAACGGACGACTCAAATTTTACCAGAGTTTTTACTTCGGACTTGCCCGATCTCCTATCCACAGGAATGTCGATATCCCGACTACCAATAGTAAACCTCGATCTCCGCCACGTGTATCCTCAAACGGATGATCTAGATCTTCCCGGCGTTTCGAGACTTGAAGTGTCTCGATTTTATTGTCCTCGAGAATCCCGATATGCCGATGGCTGGACTCCCGAGGGTAACCCTCGGACAGCTCCAGTCCGATCCGACAACTGACGGGTAATTGGACCAAGATCTAACGATCTAGATCTGTTCTTCCTGTGCACACTCCAGAGACTAAACTCTGAGCATCTTAACCCGAGCCAATGGTCGACGGGATTTTTAGATGAGATCGAACGGCTGTCGATCTCCCCCTTCTATATGATTAACTTGGTACACCCCGGACGTAGAAACCAATGATCCAGGTCTCCCTCTCCAGCCGATCTGACGACTCAGGTCTGTCCCACCTCGCGCATTTCTTCCACTACTTTGTGGGTGTGGAAAGATCAATGGTCCAAATGTTATCATGGACCTTGGGGACCTACGATCTTGATTTCCTCACTATTCACGAAGATAGAGGGAAAAAAAAGGGGCAATATGTGTAACGCTACTTCCGTCAATCTGACGGTCGTGAATGACCATGGGTTTTCCGACAGGATCTCATACGTCGATTCGTTACTTATCCCTACACTGCTACTTCGGAATTTTAGGAGGGTCATTCCTCCTTGTACAGGGTTATTAAGACTTGCGTGTTCAAGTCCTTTTTCTGGGTTCTTGGTGAACCTTTCTAAGGAGGGAAAGTCTCTGTGATGAGATCTATTCTGGGGAATCCCTGGAGACGGGTAAGGGGAAACAAACTCCCGAGGATGGACTGGAAGTCTGACTTGGTTCGACTCATGCATAATTAAATTCATTTATGAACATAAGCCATGCGTGGTCTTTCTGTTATAAGAATATATCTAACATTACTTATCAAAACATTGCACAGACATTCTTATACTGTAATTGTTCACAATTTCACAGTTTATGAGCATATATGTCAGCATATGAATTTCAAGAGGCAATATGAAAAAAACACTTATCAGAAATAACTTCAGAAGTGGGTACGACTACTGAGAGGGGTGCTCGTTTCCACCCAACTGTAGGCGTAGTGAATCCCAGTGGATTTACCACTAGCCACCCCCGAGTTGAGACCACGATGCTATGAGACTGTGTCTCTCCCTGTCTGCCAGTGACCAGGAGTGAAGGTTGCAATCCTTCCTCTCTGCTATCACTCACTTTGCGTAATGCTAGAGTTCCCCTTGCGTCTGCCCCCTGCAATCATTTCTACCCCACGCCTTATCCTCTCTCGAGGTTACATGTGGCGTGATTACCCTCGCACTGATCAGGCCTGACGGCTCTACAAATAGGCGGTTCACCTCCCCATCCCTCATTAAGCCATCAACCTGTCAGCCTGCAAGGCATTAAATTTCAGGGCCAGCGAGCTGCTTTTGGTTCTCCGGGCCAGTGGAGTCTAAGTACGTTATTTAATTCTCGATGGAAGTTAACACCCCCTTTCCAGGTGCCTTCCACCGCCATCGTGGTCTCTTTTCTGCACATCCCCTCTCAGCAGTTCTGCAATAAATTCAAAATGTTATTCGCATTCATTGACCTCTTCCTCAAGGTCCATTTACATCACATATTCATATTTAT
>ML781825.1:323461-348417 GCA_009831015.1 Picea engelmannii
GGATAGCAGTGGACCTTGAGAAGGTAGAAGCCATTAGAGAATGGTCATCACCAAAGAATGTGACAGAGGTAAGATCTTTCATGGGCCTTGCAGGCTACTACAAGAGATTCATTGGAGGATTCTTGAAGATAGCACACCCAATCACTTCCTTGAAAAGAAAGGATATGAAGTTTCAGTGGACATCGGATTGTGAAAGGAGTTTCCAACATTTGAAACAATTATTGACAAGTGCTCCAATACTAAGGATTGGAGACCCAAATGAAGATTTCATTGTATGCACAAATATGTAATGAAGGAATGGGTGGAGTCCTCAGTCAAAATGGATTCATGATATGCTATGAATCAAGGAAGTTGAAAGAGTATGAAAGAAACTATGCCACTCATGATTTGGAGTTGACAACCATAGTGCATTCCCTGAGGAAATGGAGACACTACCTCATGGGAAAAAGGTTTGAGTTAAGAACATACCACAAAGGTTTGAAATATTTATTTGTTCAGCCAAATCTAAATGCTAGACAAAGCAGATGGTTAGAATTTCTAAGTGAATATAACTTTGATATAAAGCATATCAAAGGGAAAGAAAATAAAGTGGCTGATGCACTCAGCAGGAGGGTGCATGAATTGCGTGCTACAACCATCAACATGTTTCAGACTAATGTTAAAAGAAAAATTCTGAAGGTTGCAAATACAGATCTGCAATACACAGAATTGATAGAAAAACTACAGCAAGGTAAGACCCACAGAAGATGGATATTTATAAGTTGGGAGTAGATGGAACACTGCTTCACAAGAATATAATTTTTGTACCAAATGTCCAGGACTTGAAACATATAATTTTGCATGAGATGCATAATTCTCCTTATGCAGGGCACCCTTGATATCAAAAAACCATAACAACGGTCAAGAGTCAATACTTTTGGCCAGGTATGAAGAGAGAAATTGTAGATTACATCGATAGGTGTATGGAATGCCAGAAAGTTAAAATAGAGCATAGTCACCCAACAAGATTGTTGCAACCTTTGCCTATTCCTAAATGGAAGTGGGAAGTGGTGACAATGGATTTTATTATGGGATTGCCCAGAATAGGCAAGGTACATGATTCGATTATGGTAGTGGTGGACAATCTTACAAAGGCTGCCCATTTTATTCCACTAAAAACTACTCACAAAGAAGTAGATGTTGTTGATATTTTCATGAAGGAAGTGGCACGATTGCACTAAATTCCTAAAATGATTGTGTCTGACAGAGACCCAAAATTCACCTCGAATTTCTGGAAAGGATTATTCAAAGGATTCAGAATGAATTTGAACTTTAGTAAAACTTACCATCCTGAGACTGATGGATAGACAGAGAGGGTGAATAGAGTGATAGAAGATATGTTGAGAGTATATGTGATGGACAAACCATCAAAATGGGAAGACCACCTACACTTGGTAGAATTCGCTTACAATAATGGGTATCATGAATCATTGAAAATGAGCCCATTTGAAGCACTTTACGACATAAGGTGCAATACTCCAGTAAGTTGGGATAATCCAGTTGATAGGATAGTAGTCGGGCCGGAATTGATCAAGGAGATGGAGGACCAAATGTTAAAAATTAAGAAGAATTTGAAAGCTGCCCAAGACAGAAAGAAAAGTTATGCTAATAAAAACAGAATCCACGAAGAATTCAAAGTGGGTGATCATGTTTTCCTGAAAGTGAAAGCTAATAGAATCTCCCTAAAGCTGAGAAGCTACGCCAAGTTAGCAGCCAGATTTTGTAGACCATTTGAAATCCTAGAGAAGATTGGTCCAGTTGCTTATATGATTGCATTGCCTGCATCTATGTCTATTCATAATGTCTTCCATGTATAATTTCTAAAGAAATATATACCCTATGCTAATCATGTTATTGATTGGAATGTTATTCAGGTGGAGCAAGAAGTCGCTTTCCAAGTGCACCCGGTGCACATCCTAGATCGAAAAATCAAACAACTCTGGAATTGAGCCATAGGCCTTGTAAAGGTCCAATGGACCTGGTACAAAATTGAAGATGCTACTTGGGAGCATGAGGATGCAATGCGGGTACAATACATGCATCTTTTTGAAGAATTTTGAGAATTTTATTGTATATAGGTACATGATACACTGAGGACAGTGCATAAATAAGGGGAGGGGATTGTAATATCCCTCGGCCAAAACCAAATGTAAATATAATCCAAGTATATTTAAGCTAGTGAGATGTTTAGACATCATTTTTGTAATACACCTTTCATGGCATGGTGCGCGCATATACTGTGCAGTAAAGGGATGTAATGTGAACATTTCTGAATACTGCGCATAGTAACTAAGGTGCACGCAACCTTAAAGACAGAGGATACAACGTGCAGTAACTAAGTGCGTGCAATATGAAGGTTAGCGAACCTTTGTGTATATAATATGCATTATAGGTTGGTGAGTTAGTATTATAAGCTGGAATGCTTATGTCTTGGAATTAGGCCAGGATGCCTAGATGTTAAAGGCTAGAGAGCCTACTTTGTACATGACTCATGATTAATATAAAATACATCACTGCGTGCAGACCGACCATGATAAAAGAGATGGGGGACTGAAATTCACTAGTTAGGGAAAGGGAGGGCCAAAAGTCAAGGGAATATTATATTAATATTTCCTAAAACATAAAGTATGGATAATAAGTTTATCCTAAGTTCTAAATTTGGGGACAAGTGGACAAAAGTAACTTCCAATATGACAAGTGTTAAGTTGGGGACATGCATTCATATTGTGGAGAAACTTAAATCAGGGGGGAGATGATTTTTCGGGAGATACCTTATGAACGGGAAAAGAGGGGACCAACAGGCGGACCATCATGGTTTGGGACCAAGAGTTCATAGTGAATCCAAAACACACTCAGTTATCGAGTCAATGACTCCATGACCATTTCACTCATACATTCCATTATCCTTGATACAACCATTTCACCTTTTTGAAGCCTGTTTCCCCATCCTTTTTGGTTGGTGTAACTGATTATCTTGGAAAGGGATTGAAGAAACGGGTTGTCAAGCCCGTGAGCAGTTCTCTGAGCGAGAGAATTGTTGGGGATTGATCTCTATAGGTGCTAAATTGTAGCTACAATGCTCTGAGACTTCCAGTCTGGCCTATTGCTGAAGCCTTGGAAGGGAAGTGGGGCAGCCGAGGGATTGTTGAGCAGAGAAGGGGCACACTTCCTTGGGTGGGACAGGGATGTCGGGAATGAGAGGCTGTAGGTTGTTAGTTGAGTGAGCACCTGAGACAAATTCTTTCCTGTGGTCCATGAACCTTAGCCTGGATAGGAATCCCTTTACCTTGGGTGGAGTTCAGTCCCAACTCGGGGGTGATTCACTATTGAGAATGATGAATAGTGTAGTCTATGGCTGGGAGGTTCGTGGACGGTCTGTAAGTAATTGGTGATAGTATTTCTAAGATAAGTACCAATTGTATGATATATGGATATGCTATTTTGTTATTTACATGCCCATGTTACAATTTTATCATATATGTGACTATGATTGCTTGTGTGCTTATGGGTAATTTCCTGTAAATGATGCATATCGGTAATTACTGTTATTTTAATATAAAAGTTGTATGTTACATAAAGTGATTGTTTGTGTATGTTTAGATGTAAAGCTTCCGCGAGTGTGTTGTATGTATATGATTTAGTTGCATGTAGTCTAAAGAGTAAATTTAGGTGGCATTGCATATTTGACTACTGGGTATGCTACTATACGTTCTATAGTATGGGAACGAAAGTGTTCCTTGGAGTAGCATGGCCAAGCCTGATGGCTGGGAATGTTACCAACTGGCGTTAGAGCATGAGTGGTTGCTCTGGAGTGGCGTACCTCGGCCTCAGGTTGGTCGAGGGGGATCATTACATTATGGTGGACCTATACCTTGGTGAAGGTCTTCTAGTGTAAGTTGAGGTGGTTTATGGTGAATGGGTCTTCATGCAAAAAATCAATTACTGGAAGTTGTTGTTTAGGTGTTTTTAATGCCACGAGGTTGGGTATGTTAGGGACCAGTGCAAATTTGATAACTCTCTCGCTTCCAGACCTCTTAAAGTCGAGAATAATAAATTAAAAGTTGGGGTTTCAATGGATGCTCTAGCAATTTCAGAAGATGTTGGTCATCCAAATTCACTTAGGAAAAGTTTCCACTGTTGAAGGACTCCAAGGACCCTTCTATGAGGGTGAAAGTGGTGGCCATCTTATGTCTTACTTCCCAAAAACCTCCTTTTGAATCCCTTTTTCCATTTCTCTCTTTGGGTGGGATAGAGAAGGATTATGAAGTTAGGGCTCCCTCAACACTCCCAGTACTTGACTCAAACAAAAGCTTCGATGCTTTAATATATATATCTCCTTTGGCTGGGGATATGGATGGTGAAGATGGTTTGATGGAAGATGAGATGATGGCCTCCTTTTTGTCATTGAAGTTGAACAATTACCAACTTAATGAGAACTCTCTAAAGTCTCATTTTTTTAGAGGTCGCATTGAGTGAGTATTTTTACCTCTGAATAAAAAAATGACACTACCGGTGGCACCCTCTTTTTGGGAGGTGGTTAAAATTCTAATCTATTTGAAATCACGGCGTTGAAAAACACCTTAAAATTGACCCTCAAATAAAAAAGTGATGCTACTAGTAGCACCTATTCTTTTTTGGAGTTAAAATTACGACTTATTTGAAACCATGACCTTGACCATTGATATCGTGGTAGATTAAAAAATCAAAATAGGCTCCTAAATCATCGCTTAAAATTTATTTATGAATAAATATTTTTTTTTTTTATAAATTTACATTAAAAATAAATAAATTGAAGAAAAATATCTCGAAAACAAGCATTCAAAAAAGTGGGGAAAAACCTCTTTTTATATAAAGAAACATAATCCATAACCCTTAAAAAAAAGGTTATTTTTTTTAAAGACTTTAAAAAGAAATAAATTTTATAAAAAGGAATATTATTAAAAAAAACCAAAAATTTAAAAATATAATTAAAAAAAAAAACTATAAGAAAACATATAAATTAAATTAAATTAAAAAAATAAAACATAAAATTTAAAAAAAAATTAAAAGATTAAAAAAACAAATTAAAATTAAAACAATTAAATTAACTACTTTTTATGTTTTTAATTTTATTTTGTATTGAATTGTTTATTAATTTTAATTGTTTTGATTTTAGTTTTTTTTTTAATTGAGTTTAATTTATATATTTTCTTGCATTTTGTAATTTAAAGTATTTTTTATTATATTTTTTAAATTTTGGTTTACGTTTTTTGTTTTTATTTCTTTTTATAAAATTTATGTATTTTTGAAGACTTCTAAGAAAATCAATTTTTTACTTTTTAGGGTTATGGTTTTTTTTTAATAAAACATGTTGTATTTTTCATTAAAAAGAAATTTGTGAATTGTTTTTCTTCAATTTATTTATTTTTAACGTAAACTAAAAAGAAAAAATCTAGGTGGGTTAGCTCGAGTGGATGGGTGTTATGGTTATAATGTAGGAGGCCTCTAGGTTTTCCCTGACCAACTATATTGTTGAGATTGTTGGCCCTCACTCGATTTGCCCACCGGGTTAGGCCTTGTAATCAGGGCCAATGGTTTACCCTATTTACTATCTATGGATCATGGGTAAGTACTCAACGGGTTTTCCATGAGGATTTCTTTGGAAAAAAATTCAAAAGAAAATATTAATTAATAAATCAATTTTAAGTGACGAATTAGAAACCAATTTTGACTTTTAAATATGTGACAATACCAGTGGTCAAGGCCACAGTTTCAATTCTGTCATAATTTTAACTCCAAAAAAAACCAATGCTACTCATAACATCATTTTTCGATTCAAGGGTCATTTTTAAGGATTTAAGGTTTTTTTCAAGGCCATGATTTCAATCATGTCAGGATTTTAACCCCCCCCACCAAAAAAAAGAAGGGTGTTACTGATAGTGCTACTTTTTGATTTAGGGGTTGATTTTGGTGTTTTTCACCCAAAAATATGGGTTTTTTGGGATAGATTTCTTGTTTTGAGGTCACAGTTCTTGTTAAGATGTTAACTATGTGGTTGGTTACTACACCTCTAAAATCCTCTAGGAAGTCATCATTTAAGGAGGTCTCTTTGTCGGGGTTGAAGGAGTAGAAGAGTTTTGGGGAATCCCTGAAGTCTTCCTTTGAGACCAAAACAATTAAAATCTTTTAAAGGGAAGGTTTCATGCTTGTTAGGACATGATCTAAGATCTAAATCAAGGATAAAAGAAGGGATATGAGTGGCTCGAGGTTTGGCTTTGTAAGTTAATTAAGCTTCAGGCATTGCTAGGAAGTCTCATATATCCTTGGCTAAACAATAGGCGAGGAAGGAGGTAAGAGAAGGTAAGCAGGTAACCATTGACAGGGCGCTTAGACCAGTGAAACCCCATACTATCGTTTCCTCATGATTATTCTACCTTTCAATGCTAGAGGGGTTAGGGGTGCCCAAAAATAGCTATTCCTCAAAAGACTAGTCAAAGTCTATAAACCTGATATTATTTTGATTTAGGAGACTATGTGTACAAGAAGAAAGGATGTTGAGTTTTCTTCGTCCTTCCTAAAGGATTGGTATTTTTTCTCATTGGATGCAGATGGGATGTCAAGAGGTATGGTTATAGGTTGTGGGATGTCTTTGGTGGCCTCTTCCTCATCCATGTTTCAAAAAGGAGGAAGTAAGGTAGAGATTAAAGAGTCAAGCATTTTGGATTCTTGAAGGAGACAACAATACAATTTTTTTCATAATTTCTCTAATTTTTGTGTTAAATTTACAGTGACTTTCGTCAAAAACTTAGTAAAACTTTGATTTTAGCCTCCAAAAAAAATTTAACAGCAATGCAGTAAAAAACTAGCATTCGATAATTGTTTATGAGAATAAATACAAATGAATAAGTAATATGAAACTTAGCAGTAGAAATAAATGAACAATAGAAATCATTCAACCACACATTTGACAAGTAGATATATGGGAAATGCCCCTAGAAAACCCCCAAGGGAAAACCAGTCGAGGAGAGATTCTTTTATTTAATTCATAGGAAAAATTCTGAGTTTACAACAACAATTTTTTTCAACAAGAAATAAACAATACTTATCAAAAAAAATGTGACAACAATCCACTTCAATTTCAGTGCCAAACAACCTTGAAAAATGTGCCAGCCTACTGTACAACCTTGTATAATCAACACAACAGAAAACACTTCCTCAAAAACCATGCCCAAATATATATTGTACGATCATTTTCTTTACGGACAAGCTACAACAATAAATGTACCCAAAAAATACCTTGAAATCTGTGCAACCCTTGCCTCGATTTATGTGCATAAAATTGTTGTACAACCTTTCTAAATCTGTACTATACAACCTCCTTTAATGTTGTATGAGCCAATATTAAATGTTGATCTCTTCTTGGGATGTGTGCCTCCTTTTCTACTCCTCTTTTCCTTTCAGCTCTATCTCTCTTTGGAAAGGTGCCTCTTCACTTTCCCTCTCAATCTCCCTTGAAAAGTGCACCCCATCTCTCTCAAAAGATCCTTTTATTTACTCATTAATGAGTAACTTCCCTAACCCTAGATCTCAATGGTTGAGATTCAATCTTTCTCCACAAGATTAACGGACGTGACTTACTCTTTCATTGAGTTCACTTAAATCACTTAAGTGACCCAAACTTTATAAAGTCACTTTTACTCATTAAATAATAAAAGATCCCACTTAACTTTATAAAATCACTTTATAAAGTCAAGTCACTAGAGAGAGACATTTTCTTGGTCACTTCTGCATGTTGGGGCACAAAAAATGCAGAAGTACCTCCGAGCTACAAAAACTAGCATTTTGAAAGTAGACTAATACAATTTAGGAAATATTGAATGGGGATGGAAGAATGGTGAAGTTCTTTACTAAGCCAATTTTTAATTTTAAATCTATGACGATACCAATGGTTGAGGCCACAATTTCAATTAAATCATAATTTTAACTCCAAAAAAAATCGATGCTACTCATAACATCACTTTTCAATTCAAGGGTAACTTTTAAGGATTTAAGGTTTTTGTCAATACTGTGATTTCAAACATGTCATGATTTTTAACCCCCCCCCCCCAAAAGGGTGCTACCGGTAGCACCACTTTTTGATTTGGGGGTTGATTTTGGTGTTTTTCACCAAAAAATATGGGTTTTTTGGGCAAGAGTTCTTGTTTTTAGGTCACTATTATCATTAAGATGTAACAATGTTGTTGGTTAATACACCTCTAAAATCCTCTAGGAAGTTATCATTTAAAGAGGTCTCTTTGTCGGGGTTGGAGTAGAAGAGTTTCTAGGAATCCGTGAAGTCTACCCTTAAGACTTCGAAAAACTTGAAATATTTTAAAGGGAAGGTTTCATGCTCGTTGGGATATGATTTAAGATATAAATCAAAGATAAATAAGGGATATGAGTGGCTCATGGTTTGGATTTTGAATTTAATCAAGCTTCAGGGATTGGTAGGAAGTCTCATATATCCCCGGCTAAACAATGGGCGAGGAAGGAGGTAAGAGAAGGTAATTAGGTAACCATTGAAAGGGAACTTAGAGAAGTGAAATCCCATAATAAGGTTTCATCATGATTCTTCTATATTTCAATGCTTGAGTGGTCGGGGTGACCAAAAATAGTTATCCCTTTAAAGAATGACCAAAGTCTATAAACCTAACATTATTTTGATTCAGGAGACTGCGTGTACATGTAGCAAGGCTATCAAGTTTTTTTTGTCCTTCCTAAAGTATTGGTATTTTTTCTCATTGGATGTAGATGGGATGTTAGGAGGTTTGGTTACAAGACGGGGGATTTCTTTGGTGGCCTCTTTCTTGTCCATGCTTCAGTCTAGGATTAAAGTAGAACTAGATGCAATGTAGTTGGAATTTTTTTTAATGGTAGTAAATATTTATGGGCCCTATGGGGAAATACAATATTATTGGGAAACTTGATCAGGGATGGGGATATAGAAGAGTCAAATATGATCACTTGGGGAGACCTAAGATTAAATGTCTCTCTTAGGGAAGTATGGGGGGGTCTTTCTAGATATGTTGTTTTAAGAAATTGTTTTATTCACCCTTTTTAGGAAAAACATATAGTGGATCTGGAACAACTTAAGTTGGTTCCTACTTGGAGATTTTCTAGGAGGGGTGTTGAAGGAATATCTAAACATATTGGTAGAAATTTTATCTCTGAACTTCTTTTAAGAGGAGATTTTCTTGCCAACTCCTAGGTTGGATCAGGTGGGTTGTTGGACCATCTTCCCATCCTACTAAAGTTAGAGAAAGAGGATAAAAAACCACTTTATCCCTTCAAGTTTATCCATTCTTGGTTATAGGAGGAGTATTTGAAGAAGTTGATTGTTTCGATATGGAAGCACATGGATCCTGATTGTGAGAACTCAAGAATGAAGTAGGTAGCAGACAATCTTTTCCAAGGTGAAGGGTGTTATGAAAAATGGGTTGTGAGAGATGAAAATAAAATTTGAGCAGATCTGGTTGATACAGAAGAAAGCATTTGATTACTTTATGAAGGAATTTAGTTGGAATATTCTCAAATAAGGATAAAAAAGAATCAACAAATTTGGATCCTAAGAGATTGACATTGCTTGAAAAGGAGGATGTGAAGTGGAGATTAAAGAGTCGATCATTATGGGTTCTTGAAGGAAACAACAACACAATTTATTTTCATAATTTCACTAACTTTTGAAAGAAGACCAATACGTTTTGGGAAATCTCAAATGGGGATGGAAGAATGGTAACTTCCTTTTCTGAGAAGGCTGAAGTTGGTAAACAACGTTTCAAATCTCTTTTCTTCGAACGAAGGAATTGCCACATTGGTGAAATCATGAAAATATTGCAATTGGTTCCAAGGCTTATAGATGAAGACATAAAACACTCTTTTTAAGTCGATATCAACCGTGAGGAGGTTATTTTGACAATGTTGTCATATTTCAAGAAGGGGAAAAGTCTAGGGCTTGACGGCCTTACAATTGAATTTTTTGGGGGAATTTTTGACTTAATGAAATACGATTTGGTTAAGGTTGTCCAAGAGTTGATGTCCTCGAGGAAATTATTGGTAGCACTCAATACGACATTCATATCCCTAATTCCAAAAAAGAAAGACACAATATATTTTGAGAATTTTAGACTGATCTCCTTGTGTAATTTGATGTATAAGTTTATTTCCAAAATTATTGCTAATCGTTTAAAAGGATTTCTATTATGAATTTATTTTAGAAGAATAATTTATATTCCATAAATACATCAAAGGTGCTTGATTTCATTATAAATATTGATCTCACAAAAGCATATGATAAGGTGAATTGGAGTTTCATCAGGTTGATGTTGTTCAAACTAGGAATGGATTTATAGTCGATAATTTGGATTATGGGATGTATACAATCAATGTCATTTTCTATGTTTCTCAATGGATGTCCCTCATTTTTCATTACAACATATAGAGGTTTGAGAGAAATATTGCCTCTATCCCCCTTCCTTTTTTTTTTGGTGGCAGAGGGTCTAAGCCTGCTCATAAAGGATGCTATAAGGAGAGGAGTTTTAAAATGGGTTAAAGTTTCAAATTCTATGAATATTACACATGTCTTATTCGTTGATGATGTATTGTTGTTTGGGTATGAGACATCGCAAGAATTGAGATCATTAAGAACAATTTTGGACCTTTATAAGACCACATGTATGGAACTGAAATTAAGGAAGTCGTGTATGTTGTTGAACTGTATTCTGGTAGATGTTTCAATTCAATAGATCTCCCTCATATTTCTTTACACCATCTAGAGGTTTGAGACAAAGATTGCCTCTATCCCCCTTCCTTTTTCTGTTGGTGGCAGAAGGTCTAAGCCTTCTCATAAAGGATTCTAGAAGGAGAGGAGTTTTTATATGGGTTAAAGTTTCAAATTTTATGAATATTACACATGTCTTATTCATTTATTATGTATTGTTGTTTGGATATGTGACATGACAAGAATTGAGATCATTAAGAACCATTTTGGACCTTTATAAGGCAACATGTGTGGAACTTAAATTAAGGAAGTCGTGTATGTTTTTGAACTATATTCCAGTAGATTTTTCAAATCAAATAAAGGACAATATGTGAATCACTTGCATTGAGTTTGAGCAAGGATTCAAGTACCCGGGTTTTTACCAGAAACCAAACAAATACCATTTTGAGGACTAGTTGTGGCTCTACAAGAAGATTGAGGAATTTTTTTTGGTATGGGTAAATAGGTGTTTGTCTCAAGGTGGTCATCTTGTGCTAATCAAAGTTGTGCTTGAGAGTATACCGGTATATTAGATGCCCATTTCCAAGGTATTGCCATGAATCCTTACAAAAATTAGGAAGAAATGCTTTCGGTTCTTATGGTCAAGTAAAAATGCATCTGAAGGTATTTGTCTCGTAAAATGGTCCACTCTTTCTCTCCCTAAGAATCTTAGGGGATGGGGTATCAAAAATATTTATAGATTCAATAAATTCCTATCAACAAAAAATATCTAGAGTTTGGTTTATAATGATGCTCTTTGGGGGAAGGTAATGAAATCAAAATATTTGTGAGGTCAAACTATGGAGGATTGGTTTAGAACTAAAAAAAATAATCCAATTTTGTTTTTTATTATTTGGAAAGTCTTCATGGACGTAACCCTGTAGTTTGGTAAGTGGTTAGCTTGGAGGATTGGTAATGGTAAGAAAATATGGATAGGTAAAGACCCATGGATTAGAGTGGCAGGAAAATGTGTGCTATTGAACAAGATCTTTAATAACTTACATGAAACGAGTATATTATGTTTAAGTGATGTTAGTAAGTAGGATAAAAATGGTTTCTAGATCCAGGTTTGAATGACAGATGTCGATTTATAGTTGGCTGGTCCTTAGGAAGAAGAATGAAGGAATTTCATAAAATTTCTAGTTCTAGGTGCAATTAATTTATCATATGAAGAAGATAGGTTAGTATGGTTGATGAATTTGGGGAACAAAGAGTTCACTGCAAATATGGGTTATGAAGCATGTATGTAGGAGTATCAACTAGTAGATGTAAAATAATGGTGCACCTTGATATGGAAATTGAGAAGCCTATTGAAGGTCAATATCACTATTTTGTTTTCTCTCTCGAATAATATTCTAACATGGGAGAAGGATTTAAAAATAGGATGGATTATCCCTAACACATGTTCTCTATGTAAATTAAATGAAGATTCAATTTATCATCTATTTGTTACATTTCATTTCTTTAATGAGGTCTGGTCAACAATATCCTCAATACTCCTCTTAAATATTTCTTCGGATAATTTTTTTCCATAAGGATGTCTACAAGAGTGGATGATGAATGTTCCTTCTGTTGAGATTTAATCACTTCCCTATCATCTCATTTATAATTTGTGGTGGAATCACAAACAAGAGATATTCTAAGACATTATCATGCTTGTCGAGGTGGCTACTTAGTTGGTGTTAAAGTCCTTCATGGATTTCAAGGTTTGTCCAAAGAAAAAGAGAAAGAATTCAATTTTGAAGCTGAACTTCAATATTTGAACTCCATGGGGGCTCTTTGATAGAGCTAGCCGAGGGTATCCATTGGAAGGTGGAGTTGGAGTTTTTTTCTATTTAAACCAAACACATTTCTTTCACTTGAAGTGTGCAATGGGAAGAAGATCCAACAACAAGATATAGTTTGTTGCTTTATGGGTTCTTCTTTATTTATCCAATCAGATGGGTTACTGAATATTACAGGTAATGAGTGACTCTAAACTTGTTATTGATTGGGATAACGATAAGATTCAAGTGGATAATTTAGAACTACTAGGGCCCATAAAAAGAGCATGTGGAGAGCTTAAAATGACTTTTGAATGGATATCTTCCTTCATGAAGGGACCTATGTTGAAGAATAATTCAACGAAGGAGTTCTACTCTTGGACATGGAATTAGTCCAGTACCCTTAGTCATTGTTTGATTTTGTTTTTGTTCATGTTTGGTTATGATTTTGTGAACACATGTTATTTATGATGATTAAAATCATCAATTGGATCTAAATAAAAATAAAAAAGTCAAGAATGTATGTGGAACATAAATTTGTCATTTCTAGTTGTAAAGATTAGGTGGTCAAAATTCCTTTTTGAAGGTAGGAGGGATACTGGGACAACTTTCCTCTCGAGGCCTGTAACACTATGTAACATGTATATTTCTCTATGAATATATGATTTTTTCATTGTACTATATATATATACCCTTATTGTTTTTACTCTTTTTGGAGCATAACAATATATGATGTTTAATATAAAATCATAATAGATGTTTTGAGTGGACACTCCACCCATCATGAGGGACAAACAAAAACATTCTTAAATCATTCTTCATGTGAGAAATGAAGATTCTTAAATTTTTTATCTTGGAAAAGAAAATGCTATTAATTTCAGAAGATGCTTAGTTAACTTTTCATACCATGCTCATGGTGCTTGTTTCAGGCTATATAAGGATTTGATGAGTTTTCATACCTTATGTTTTTGTCCCTTCACAACAAATAATTTTGGCTGGGACATGAAAACATTATCTTTCAATTCTCCATTCAAGAAAGTAGTCTTCACATCCATTTGGTGAATTTTCCATCCCTTCTGTGTTTCCATGGAAAATAGAGTACGAATGGTAGCCCATTTTTCTATAGTGGAAAAAGTCTCCTCATAATCAACACCTTATTTCTATGAAAATCATTTTTCCATCACCCTTGCTTTATGGTTGTCAAGTGAGCCATATGATCTGTACTTGTTCTTGAATACCCACTTGCAACCTATTGGTTTGGTTCCAAATGGAGGATCCACCAACTTCCATGTCCCATTCTTGATGAGAGCATCATATTCATTCTGCATGGATTCTTTCCATTCAACATGAGAAGTGGCTTATTTAAAAGAATTTAGTTCAAGGTTAGTAGAGAAACTCAACTCACAATCATATGAAACATTTGCTTCATCTACATCACCTGAGTTTGAATTATCTACATTACCTCCATCTTGTCTTGAGGACATTCTAGTTACTGTCTTGAGGACATTCTGACCTCATCAAGATGAACACTTTCAAGTGTTTTTGTGAGCCATTTTGGCAGACCTTTACGAGATGATTCAGGTTTCTCAGCTGATTGAGATGGTGTTGATCTCTCATAAAGCCTAAACTTTTCAATCCTTTCAATCACATCATCCAAATGAAATTCAGGTTCTAATGAAGTGGTGAGAACTTATTCATGTGGGGAAGATGGTTCTTCAAAAGGAGATTCCAAATTTTTACCCAAGATAGGGATCCCCCCTTCAAGATGTGAAATATCATCATTAAATTCATGATATGTCTTTACACGAGTGAATTTGTTTAGATGATCAAGTTGCCTCTCAATAGTTTCATCTTTCTTGGAGGATTCAAGAAATATTACATCTTTGGAAAGGATAAATTTTTTGTTTATGTCATCGTAAAGATGACAGCCCTTGGTGGTATTTGAGTACACCAAGAAGATGCACTTCCAACTCCTTGCATCAAGATTGCTTCTTTTTTCCATAGGAATCAAGTCATATCAAGCGGAAGTAAAGACCCTGAAATTCCTCACTGAAGGAGTGTGTCCATACCACATTTTATAAGGGGACTTGTTTTGAAGAGCATGAGATGGAAAATTATTTTTGACATAAAATGCACATAGAAATGAATCAACCCGAAACATCAATTTTACATTCTTGAAAAACATCATGGAACGAACCATATTTAGGAGTGTCCTATTCATTCTTTTAGCTACACCATTCTGTTGAGGATTGTATGGATTTGTGATTTAATGCTTGATCCTATGTTGTCAAAGGTAGTTTTTATTTTCATTAGATGAATATTCTTTTGTATTATCAGTGTGAATAGGGCCAATACGAGACTAAGATTCATTTAGAATCCATACATGGAAATTTTTAAATGTTTCAAAATCTTGTAATTTATCTTCCAACAAGTACACCCAACAAATCTTGGTGTAATCATCAATAAAAGACATGATATATTTATTAGGGAGCATGGGGATAAAGTACAATCATCTTTGGGAAGAGTGATAGTCAAGCAAGAGATGGAAAAGAAGGAAATAAGTATGGAGAATAGGGACAATTGTTACAGACATATTTTGGGAAGGAAAGGAAGAGGTGAGTGTTGGGAAGAGCACAAACCATGGTGTTCTTGAAGGTAGCCATTTTTTAGCTATGTGTTATGCTAGAAATGAGGCTTGTGTGCCTATAAAATAGGTTGTAATCCTGCAGTGTGTTTTCTATTGAGGAAATGGATCAAGAGCTTTGTGAAGGATATTGTGAACATTCTTGAAGTAGCTGGGAGTTCCTAAAGTCCCCATCTAAAAGGTTCTTGGTCATCCTAGTGCACTGGAAGCCCTGATAAAAAAATGGTATAGCTCGAGGGATTGTAAGCTGTGAAGGGGGTAGATTCCTTGGGTTGTGCAAGTTGTAGGGACGACAATTGGTGGATTGGAATTGTTGTTGGAGTTTGGAACCTAAGTTTGGGGTATATTTATTGGGTAGAATGGGGATAAAGTACAATCATCTTTAGGAAGAGTGAGATTCAAGAAAGCAAGGGAGAAGAAGGAAATTTTTATGGAGAATAGGGATAGTTTTTACATATCTATTTTGGGAATAAAATGAAGAGATGAGTGATGGGAAGAGAACCAACCATGTTGTGCTTGAAGGAAACCATTATTTGGCTATGTGTTATGCTAGAAATGAGGCTTGTGTGCATATAAAATAGGTTGTAATATTGTAGTGTGTTTCCTGTTGAGGAAATGGATGAAGAGCTTATGAATACTGTTGTGAACACTCTTGAAGTAGTTGGTAGTTCTTGAAGTCCTTCGTTGAGAGATTCTTGGCCAACTTAGTGCACTAGAATTCTTGATAAATGAAGTATATCCCAAGGGATTGTGAGAAGAGAAGGGGGTAAATTCCTTGGGTTGTGTAGGTTATGGGGAAGCGAGTTGGTGGATTGGAATTATTGTTGGATTTTGGAACCTGAGTTTGGGGATGTTGCAGTTTGTGGAGAGTAGACAACCAGAGGGCCAGATATCCTTATGGAATCATAGCCTCAGCTCAACGGTGGCTTGTTGTTGAGATTTGGAACAACATAGCCTATGGATGTGAGGTTCATCCTTTGTATGGATGCAGTTGGATTATATTTATGAACAAATAAGTGTTTTGTTGTTTTATTATGATTATTGCATTGTGTAAATTGATTATTGAATATTTTATGTTTGTTGTGTGCATACCAGGTGCATTCATGTTTTTATAAATGTTGTAGATGCATGGGTAAATCGACATATTGTTATTAGATATAATTTTTTATGGGCCTTCTTCTCCTTCATTTTCTATTATATGTATGGGGTGTTTTTAACTTCATTTTAGCAGGCTAATTCATTTTTTTGAGTGACGCGACTTAGCATGGGTGTTGGGTATGTTACAGAATGGTATCAGATTTGTAGCTTACAACACCGGGCCTTGAAGGGCCTGCTACAATAAAAATGTTATTGAGTAAAATTATCTTTTTGTTCTTGTTCTTGAGATGTGTATAAAGCACTTGAATGTTGAACTTTATTTTGTAAGCAATTTAGAAGTTTTAAGCAACTGTCCTTTGAAATTTA
This sequence comes from Picea engelmannii, assembly GCA_009831015.1. Lineage (NCBI taxonomy): Eukaryota > Viridiplantae > Streptophyta > Pinopsida > Pinales > Pinaceae > Picea > Picea engelmannii. The sequence goes on from ML781825.1 coordinate 340,146, forward strand.
GCTCGCACCAATTTCTTATCTAGTAATTAAATCACAGATTATTGGATTATTGTATGAGAGTTAAAGTTCTCACATATAAAAATTTTACAAGGAGAAATGAGAAAATTCTATGAGAACATGCTATAACTATTGTGCTTGGAGATCCATTGGATTTGCCTCAGAAGCAAGGATTGGGACTAAGTTTCCAGAATGAAAGGAACTTCTAGTTTTCTCTTCTTGCTATCTTACAAAATGGAAGTTTTATTAGAAGTTATTGAATGAAATTGATTAATTGCTACAAGACAATGTCAGAGGGGAGAAGTTTCATTTTAACACTATCTTTCTACCCATGGAAACTATGTTCAAGGTATTCCTCATGTCTTTATCTTTCCATCGAGCTATTATTCGCTCGATTTGGGCATCAAGATCAAAATTTATTCCTCCTAGAAGTCCAACACTCAACAATCATCGATCGAGCCTCTGCGTGGATCCAAATTCGTAGATCTATGATCTACATTTTCTTTTGTCCAACATGTATTAGGGAAGGTTTGCATAACCAACTTATATTCAAAACAAATCCCTTTTTCACTTGTGCATGAAGCACATAGAGCTATGAAACCCTAGAGAGCTTGTGCGTAGTGTAAAATTTTGATTGCTACATCAACACTCAGTCTGTATTCCTAGTTAGTGCTGAGAAAACAATCGTACATACCAGATATCAAACAGTGATAGGAGCATTCACCGCCACATGTCATTGGAAGAGTGGCATGGAGGTCAAGGTTAATGAGAAAATTTGTTCAACATACCAGACCAGAATCACTTAGGAATGAAAGGGAGCATGTTGGTTATCTTCCCAATGGCTAGTGGTTGGTGGTAGGTAGGGAGGTAGATGGAATAATGCATGGGGTGATTGGTGGCCTGATGGTATAGTGTACTGATGGACCGAATCAAAACTGAAGGGAAAAAATATGGATGGAATATTGTGCATGGTGTCTGGTGTTCCGGTGTCCCGGTGGATTAGTGGGTCAGTGTCCCAGTGGACCGAACCTGTGTTGGCAACGAGTTGCATGGAGGGATTGAATATAGTGGGATGGTGGGCCAGTGAATAGGACTGGACTGGGAGTAGGTTGGAAAAATTTATATGGAAGGTGTTATCATCAGTGGGTCGGTGACCCGGTGGACGAGACCGAAGTTGGAGGAGAGTTTCATGGAGGGCTAGAATGTGGTGGCACGATGGCTGGTGGGAAAGTGAACCGCTCAATTGGACTGGACTAGGAGTAGGTTGGAAGGAGTTTTATGGAAGGATTTCTCACTAGTGGGTTGGTCACTCGATGGACCGGTGACCTGGTGGACTGGACTAGAGTTTTTTGGGAATTATCATGAGAGAAGGGGAAAAATCGTGGCCAGTGGCCAAAGTCTATCAACCAGACCGGATTGGAGGCACATAGAAGCTAGGATATGGGAAGAGTTCCTCAGTGATTAGTGGTTCAGTGATCAAATCCATGCTAGTTTCATGTCAAAATATTTCCACGTAGTCAAGATAGTCCTATAATCTAAACAAAACGTGTTTGGAGCCATTTTCTTATTTTGGCCATAACTGGAGCATATTAAGTCAGATTGAGATTAAAATTTTGGGGTTTTTTTGCAGTAAGGAGGGCTGCGAAAGTGACAGAGAGGGCCATTGTCCATTTCTACTTGATTTTACCAGAGATTGCAAAATATTGGTTTTTAAATATATGGGTCCATATCATTGGTACAGTATTAGGAAATAATACTTCCAAGCTAAACCTAATATAAGATAGGAAGAAATATTTAAGCTAGAAAAGAAACAACAAAGAAAACACAAAGTATACAAAGATTTTACCCTAGAAACCCAAATGATAAAACCAACATTCCTTGAGCATCTTGCTCTCTTGTTTTCTTATTCATTTAGAATTAAATGTTACATGTCTAACCTTGGTCCACACTTAAGACACAATTTACATCATACCCACTTGATTTACAAAAGAACAACCATGTAGCCAATTCAACTTAGATTTACATGACCAAAAACCTACTGCTAAATATTAGCATTAAGATCACTAGCAATGTTCTTATACAATATTACAACATGCTTTATTTATAGGATTTGCATTAGGAAAAACCCTAAACAAAGGAACCCAAAAATGGTTACATATCCACGTAGGTCATTGGCTACAAATCTTGCGAATCTTGGGATTTTGTTATAGTCGACTTCTAGTTGGATTACCAATCGACTACCAATCAACCTTCATTCAGTTGTCAATCGGCTTCCACATGACTTCCTATTGAAATCTTGTCGGTTGACCTCTTCTACTTGTTTTCGATCACTTCAACTTTGAATTTGCCGTCGATCCACCTCGACCTTCGACTTTCACTCTCAATTGATCAACCTTGACTAGACTTTCATTACAAAGAATATAACAACTAAATACTCTCTCACTTGTTGTCTTCTTTGTTGAACCAAGAGTTTATCTAAAATTTTGTTCACAGACCCAAGGAAGCAATGCACATTTCCTTTCTGCACCAAGAGAACTTCACAACACTCATAGACTTGGTCAAATAGTTTGTTATGTTTTCCAACGTGTCTACTTTCTCTAGAAGCACCTTCTTAGTTTCTACCATGTCTCTCACGAATTGGTATTGTACATCGATATGCTTAGTCTTGGAATGGTAAGTTGGGTTCTTTTACAGGAATATTGTGCTTTGATTGTCCCAATTTATCTTCATATCTTTTCGCTGAAACCTGATCCCTAAACAGATTCATTGCAGGCATACTACTTCTTTTCTTCAATGAGTGTATGCCATGTATTTATATTTTGTTGTTGACAAGGATACAACCTCCTATATCTTACTCATCCAACTGATTTCTCCATCAAACATCTTGAACACATATTCACTGGTCGACCTTCATTGAGCTAGATCTCCAACCCAATCGACATTGAAAAATCCATGTACATCTACTTCACCGTCATTTCCAAACTTCTCTTGGTAGCATATAGCATAGTATTTTGTGCCACACAAATACATGAATACTCTCTTGACAATTGTCCAGTGATCCTTTCCAAGTGTTGACATGTATCTGCTCAACACTCCCACTGCATGGGAATTGTCTGGTTGAGTGGAGACCATCACATACATTAGACTACTAATAACACTTGCATAGGGGACATGTTCCATATCCTCTATTTATTCCTGTGTCTATGGAAACTATTCAATAGTTAGCCTTACTCTCATGGGATTTGGAACCTTTATAGGTTTTCAATCCTACATGTTTAAATGTTTCAAAACCGTTTCGATACACTTCTTCTAATTCAACCAGAGCCTTCTAGCTACTCGATCTCTCTTGATATCCATTCCAAGAATGAAGTTTGTTGCACCGAGATCCTTCATGTCAATCTTGGAGGATAGTTTCTTCTTCACCTCCTTTATTGGATCCAAGTTGTTTCTGATCAACAACATGTTGTCGACATACAATGATACATATATGAAATTCCCACCTTCTTCCTTGGAATATATGCAATGATCAACTTTTCTTCTCACAAATCCAAAACTAAGGATGTATGTGTCGAAATTTTGATACCACATGCTTAGTGATTTCTTTAGACAAGAAAGGGTTGTTTTCAATTTGCACACCAAATATTTCTTGCTCCTTAATACAAATCCTTTAGGTTGTTTTATGTAGATTTATTCTTCCAAGTCCCCATGTAGGAACATTTTCTTCACATCCATCTATTCTATTTCCAAACAAAATGTTGTAGCCAGAGACATTAGTACTCTAATGGAAGTTAATTTTGAAAAATAGGAAAAAATCTCACCGAAGTCGACTCCTTCGACTTGGGAATATACTTTCGCTACTAGTCGAGATTTTAATTTCTCGACTTGACCTATTGTGTTCATATTATTCTTGAATAACCACTTGCTACTGTCATCCTTTCTTCCACTAGGTAATTCGACTGAATCCCATGTCTCATTACTATGCAAGGATTCCATCTCTTTGACCATGGTGTCCTTCCAGAGTCTACCCTATGTCGATTCAACTTCCTCTATGACTAACATGGTCTCCTCGTCAGTGGAAGTTAGCACTAATGTGGAAAAAAAGTCGGGTAGACTATACCTTTCAATTGGTTTTCTTATTCATTCAGACCTTCTTATGACTGGGGTCAATTGTTCCACCTCTTCATCTAATTCGGTCGACTCCTCTGAATCATATTCTTCTTCGTTCCTCAGTTCAAACCTCACCTTCTTTGGATTATTCTCTATTTGAACCCTTCATACTCATACTTCCTTCCAACTTCTCTGAAGACCAAATCTCAACTATAAACTATTTTCCTTGATGCAAGATCCTAGATCTTATATCCTTTCATTCCTTCTTTGTATCCAATGAAAATACATTTGACTTCCTTCTTGTCCAACGTGTACATATTTTCGTTGGGAACATGAACAAATGCATCACAACCAAATACTTTGAGATGTGAAATCGAAGGCTTCTTACCAGACCATACCTCATGTGGAATCAAGTCGATTAGAGTTGACGAAGGAGACATATTCACTAGATATTTTGCAGTTTAAACTGCCTCTTCCTAGAATTATTATGTGAGCCCAACACCACTGAGCATGCTCCTTGCCTTATCCATTAATGTTATTTTCATTATTTCAACAAATCCATTTTGTTGTGGGGTATATGGTATGGTATTCTGGTGTTCTATGCCACACTTCTTGCAGAACTGCTCAAAATACTTTCCACAAAATTCACCACCATTAGTAATTCTTAGCACCTATATCTTCTTATCTATTTGGTTTTCCACAAGAGACATAAACTCTTTAAATTTATCAAAAATCTATGATTTCCTCCTCGTGAAATATATCCATGTCTTCCTGGAAAAGTCACATATGAAGGAGACATAATATATGGATCCACCAAGTGAAGGCATTGAAAGAAGGCCAAACACATCACTATGAACCAATTCTAGAATCCCCTTTTCTCTTGTCGCTCCAGATGGGAACCTCACCCGAATTTGTTTTCCATATATACAATGTTCAAAAAAATCAACTTCTAAATTACATTCAGGAAAATATTCGTCTATACCTTTATTTCACATAGCTTGAAGTCCTTTTTCTCCAATGTGTCCCATCCTCTTGTGCTATAGCATGGTTGGGTTGACTTGAATAAGACTTGTCTAGTTGGTTTTAATTGACTCAACCTGATTTGAGTGGATTTGATTCGACTTCAGAAAAAACAATGTTGTTGCATCCAATCAAGTTAACGTTCCATAATAACTTGTATAGGGTTCCAATCTAAAATCCTTTCATTAATACCATCACACCTTTGACCATTTTGCAAGTATTCTTCTGAAATATAATGTGCACTTCTGCATCACTCATCTCTCTAACACAAATCAAGTTTCTTTCCAAACCCAAAATATGTAGCACACTAGGAAGGGTTATACTCCTCCCATCTTGCAGTGTCAACCGAACTCTTCCCCGTCGGACAATTTTGGTTGTCGAGTCATCCCCTAAGAACACATCTCCTCCTTCATATTGTTCATATTTACATAACCATTCTCTATGTAGTGTAATATGATAGGATGATCCTAAGTCTATAAACCAAACTTCTTGATTCAACTGTGTATTGTTCGACACCAAATACACGTTTCTCCTTTATCTAGAGTAGTCTTTCTCTCAGTTGACTACTTCTCATTAGAATATGCACTAACTTCCATTGCCTTCGACTTGTAGTCCCTTTTATAATGCCCATATTTACTACATTTCCAACATCTTCTCGTCAACTAAACATGGGATTTAGATATACCGTTCGACTTAGAATTTCTATTGGAGAATTTTCCTTTATCTCTATCAATCGATCGATCTCTCACCACTAAAACATATTTGATTGATCCTTCCATGCTCTTCGTTCTCATTTCTTCTAACAGTAGAGATGAAACCACATATTCTAGCGCTAATGTGGTTGAATTACTCCCTATATTCATGACTAAGTTATCCCAGGAGTCTAGAAAAGAACATAATAGGCTAATAGATCTCTACTCAGTGATTTTAATATCCATAGAAGATAACTAGATTATTAAGGTATTAAATGCATTTAAATTCTCAGTTACCACACTACCCTCACTCATCCTCAGAAGATATAGTTTATTTCTAAGGAGCAACTTATTTACTAGGGATTTCGACTGGTACAAGCTTCCCAACTTGTCCAACAACTTCTTGGCTAAGTCTTCACCTGAGACATTCAACAACACCGAATCTGTAAGATAAAGTCAAATCATACTCATTTCCCTTATTTCAATATTCTCCCATTATTCCCTTGAAATAACTATCAGAATGGTACCTGGACAAACTACTACCCATTGTTCTCAATCTACAAGGAGATATTCAATTTTAAGCTTCCAAAGCTCAAAATTCTGGCCATTGAATTTTTCGATCTCTATTCTCGAGCTACTTTTCATTCTTTAAGAAAAAATTTAAATATCTCTGACTTATGACTCTTACTAGAACTAAGTTTTACTTTAGATCCAAGGTTTTTAAACCAAGCTTTGATACCACATGTTAGGAAATAATACTTCCACACTAAACCTAATAGAAGAGAGGAAGAAATATTTAATCTAGAAAAGAAATAACAAAGCAAACACATAGTACATAGAGATTTTACCCTGGAAAACCAAACGAGAAAACCGTGATTCCTTGAGCATATTTCTCTCTTATTTCCTTATTCTTTCAGAATAAAAGGTTACATGTCTAACCTTGGTCCACACCTAAGACACAATCGACATCATACCCTCTTTCTTTACATAAGAACAACACTATAGCCAATTTGGCTTACATCTACATGACCAACAACCCACTGCTAAAGATTAGCTTTATGATCATTAAAAATTTTCTTATAAAATAATACAACATGCCTTATTTATAGTATTTACAGTAGGAAAAACCCTATAGAAAGGCGCCCCAAAAAAATTACAGATCCACGAAGATCATTGGCTATAAATCTAGCGAATCTCGAGATTCTATTACAGTCGAATTACTAGTCGATCTTCATTTAGTCATCATTTGGTTGCCACACGACCACCTGTCAACCTCTTATCGATTGACCTCTTTGATTTGTTGTCGATCATTTCGACTTCGAATTTGCTGCCAATCCACCTTGACCTTCAAATTTTACTCCCAATCGATCCACCTCGAGTAGACTTTCACTAAAAAGAATATAACCCAACAATGAGATCCAAATTATTGTGAAATTCTTGGATGGAGTCTAGAAAGTAGACATGGAAATAACCCATGAAGGAATTAAATAAATTATAAGGGGTTTGGAATGGGGATGCTGAAATAGGCCAAAATCCACTATTCCACGACACATTTTGGGGATTTTGGGATTTTCGGAGGAAAAGGGATCCCAGATGGAAAAACTGGAAAATTCTATTTATTTGACATTTTGTATACTCATTAAGGTAGACAAATTTGGCATAGTGATTTTTTTTCCAGAAGTGCACAGTTTCAGAGATAGCTAGTTTGGTAAAAATTCTAAGTATGGAAGAGTGGGTGAAAATGGACAAAGTTGTCATTTCCACATTGTTGTAGTTTTTTACTAGAACATACGATTAACAATCTGAGAGTTGTGATGAATTCCCTGTCATCATTATTATCTATGTCTCATAAAAACGTTTCTCTGGTTCCTGATAGATTTACTTCTAGGAGTGACAAAAGTTGGCATCTGGGATTAATTGCACCAAAAACAAAGAAGTTGACTTAATGAGAACTGTGACCTCAAAATGATAACTCTAGCCCTTAAAACCCATATTTTTGCATAAAAAACATGAAAATCAACCCTAAAATCAAAAAGTGTTGCCACTGGTAGCACCAATTTTTCTAATGTGGGTTGAAATTACAACATTTTCAAGCATGGCCTTAAAACTCAAATAGTTGCTCAAAAAAACCTTAAAATCAACACCTAAATAAAAAAGTGATGCTACCTAAAGAAAAAATACTTTTTCTAAATGTTAAAATTATGGCTCATTGCGACCTAATTGAAACTATGGCCTTGACAATAGATCTCTATGCAAAAAAAAAAAAAAAAAAATTGGATACTAAATGGTCACTTTAAAATTTATTTACTATATTTTTTCAAATTTACATTAAAAAATAAATAAACATAAATGAGAGAATATTCCCATTTTTTTTTAAATGAAGAAAAAAACATATTTAAAAAATATATATATTCAAAACCCAAATTAAAAAAAAAAGTAGAATAAATAAATAAATA
>ML781825.1:348730-377459 GCA_009831015.1 Picea engelmannii
TTATTTTCAATTTAAAAAAAAAAAATTGAAATTTTATATTTTTAAAGTTTTTTATATATACTTTTAATTTTTTTTCCTTATTAGTTTTCTAATTTTTTCTTTAATTTTTTTTTAATATAGATTTTTTATTTTTTTCTTTTTAATTTCAATTCTTTTATTTTCCTTAGTTTTTTTTATTTTGTTTTTAATTTCTCAAAAAAAAAAAATTCAAGTTAGAGGTTTTGTTTTTAAAATGTGTGTGTTTTTTTAATTTTTTTAAAACTAACTTGCAAAGTTCTTTTTTCCAATTTATTTACTTTTTAAATGTAAATTTGAAAAAAAATAAAATAAAAATCTAAGMAATGATTTAGGAGCTGGTTTTGAGTTGTTTATTGATGATGGTATCAATTGTCGAGGGCACAGTTTCAATTAGGTTATAATTTCAACTCATAAAAAAAACCAGKGCAACTGGTAGCATCGTTTTTTGATTCGAGGGTAAATTTTAAAGTCTTTGCCCACAATCACATAAAAATGACATYAGTTGTAATGCGATGAGTCTGAATTTTAACTACCGTAAAAAAAGGGTGTTACTGGTGGCACCACTTTTTGATTTAGGGGTAAAAATAACCACTCTGAAAAAATGATATCTCTAGAGAGTTCTCATTAAATTGGTAACTTTGTTYAGAATGAAAAGTGTACAAAAAGGGGAAAATTATCAAAATTCAGATGACTATAATTTTTTTCTCAAAGCTCATATTTRGGAAATAAAGTATTCGTTGGAAATCTCTTGGATATAAGAATCTAGATATCCACCCAGAATTGTGAATTGAGTAGCTAAACTCACAAGAAATAAGAAGGAAGATGGTTTCTGAGCTCAAAGGGAAAAATTGTTGACARAGTTTTTAATTACTCTTTAATTAGTGAGCGAGCAACCAAAAAGTGTACATTTAATCATGAATMTGAGTTTGTATCTTACTTACAAAATGTCGTGCACTATATATGCAAATTTTAGTGTTGTTTTGCTAAGGGGCTATAGTACTTTGAATGTCACAAATCAAGGGTTTAAGATACTTAATTAAGTCACCAAACTAGGCTATTTCCGAAGTTGTGGAGAAGTAAATATCGCACTTGATGGAAAGGAAAGTCAAACTTGTGAAATTTATATCACACTTGCAGGAATTGAAATCACACTTGCAGAAATTGAAATCACATTTTTCAGAAATTGAAATCACACTTGGGGAAATTGAAATCACACTTGCAGAAATTGAAATCACACTTTGTTCAATCTACACTATGATTTATTGGTGGCTTCCTCAAGTGTAATGAAGATCTTGTTTTGTTGTGGAAATTAAGTGTTCTCCCATGTAATAAAAATCCAATCAATACCAAACTATTGAAGACTAAATCTATCACAAATTGAAAAGTAAATGAAATAAAGTGCAACTACAGTTAGAGTTGCAGCAACTGAGCTGCAACACTAAAGGAATCAGTGTAACATGAGTTGCAGGGACACGATTTTCACCAATGTAAATTACAACAACAAAACTACAACAAGAGAGAAACAACAATGTGGATGACAAAAATCAAGAGATGCATCATGTTTGTGATTATAACTTGCAAAAATAGAATCAATGTCGAATTACAATTTAATTTTTCCAATTCTTAACAGTAAGATATCAAATATCAACCACATAAGAATTGCAATGATTGTTCTACCAGATTTTAGGATTGCAATAGAATGAGAAATAAAACAACTACATAATTAAATAAGCAAAACTGAAAGGTTATATCCTACAATAATATATAGGAAATACCTTACTAAGGAGGGGGGCCTACCCCCTTAGACAAGACATTGAGCTACGAAATCAGAATCACATGATCACCAACACATCAACACGTGAATGGAAGCAGGAATGGGATTTATATTGCAGAAGTATGGAGATTACAATAACAACAAAATGTGATTACCAGTATAAATTCCTCCCCCTCATTTCTGGGGAAGTTGAGTTTCTTATACAATATGACTAATTTCTACAATTATACAAGGAACGAATAGACAACCACGAGAATCCGACTGTTCATCTAGTTACATTGATTTTGTTGATTATTTGGGTTGGTTGTCATTGATGTCAACCCTTGAAGAAAGTTCGATAGCACAAAGGTTTGGGTAATGGAACCAAGTTTGTCTGATGTATAATGGTATGAGTTTTAATATATTTTAAGGTAAGAATATTCTAGATGGATAGTACATGTCATGCCATTTTTTATGGTATGTGGAACGTCACATAACTCCTCACTATTAGAGAGTTATGGCCACGTGAAGTCGGAGAACCCTCATGAGTCATCTAGAAGCCTCAAAAGGGCAAAGTAGTCAAAGTGGTTGCAAAGAAGAAATTATTTAAATAATAAAGTGAAGTGATGAGTGTACTATAAGTCAAATTGGATACAAAATAAATTATTTAAATAATAAAGTTAATGGAAAAATTACTAAGTGGACAAGTGGTTAGAAGTGGGTTAGCCCTAAAATAAGGAAAGTGGTTTAAGAGATTTTAAAAGGTAAATAATAAAGTGAAGAGATGAGTGTACTATAAGTCAAAGTGGATACACAATAAATTATTTAAATAATAAATTTAATGGAGAAATTACTAAGTGTACAAGTGGTTAGAAGTGGGTTAGCCCTAAAATAAGGAAAGTGGTTTAAGATGGTTAGAAGGTCACCCCTTGAGGAAGATACATAAAATTATAAATAAGAGGCAAGGGTCTCTCATTTTATCACACTTGAGAATATTGAATATCTACAAGTGACTGAGGTAACCAAACAATATCTAAGGCGAATTTTAGAGGGAAGGTGAAGTAAATAAGGCCAAAATTCAAGGGAGGATAAATTCTTTTGATGATGTTTTCTAAGGTATGTTGTTTACAGTTCATCTCACCATTTTCGCAATAACGTTTTTTATAGAATGATTTAGACCAATAAATATGGAGGAAGTTGAGGAAACATATCCAAGTATCTATGATAAAAATTTCAGCTTGTGGGTCATTTTATTTTTGGAGTTACACTTCGTGGAAAATAGGGTTTGTGGCTAGTCCTGAAAACAGGTGTTTCGGGTAAAAATGTTATAACTTCTTCATAACAGATCCAAATTAAGTAAGACAAAATTTATTGGTTAGCATACATTCTTTAGTATGTGGTGTACCATTTTCCAATCTATACAACAAACATTCTATGTGGGGCATTCTCTACAAGTTCAATCTCTAGAATAAGCCAAAATTCAACAAGGTATGTTATTTTTTCTATAACTCCTTTTCTGGGAGGTTTCAAGAAGTGAAACCTGGAGAAATTGGAAAAAATACACTGAATACAATTGTGTACTATTTTTAAACCTTTATTCATTATAGGTACATAGTTATGGTTATTGCAAGTTAGGGTTGTTGACTAATCCAAAACTAGTCATGTGAGACTAAAGTAAAATTTGATGAAAATGCTAGTCTCTTGTTAAGGAAGGTTTGCAGGTATGTGATAATATACACCAGGTCTATTATAGAGTTACAAATCATATTTGTATGATGAAATTGATGAGGGATTTTGGTTGAGGTATGTTACAGATAGAGGTCGTACAACAGTGAGGTTGTGGCACATGGTTTGATGTAATGGCTTATGGTATTGGTTATGGATAGTGTGATTTATTTCTAGATAAATTTTGATGGTTATATTGGTATATGTGTTTGGTATATGGTTGAGGTACATGTTGGGTACATGATTGAGACAAGTAGTTGATGATGTTGGTACATCTTGATGAGTCATAGTTTATGTGTATTTGATACATGATTGGTACATATTTGGTGCATGGTTGATGCACTCGTTGATGGTACAAGTTGAGGTACAGGTTGGTGCATGGTTTATGCACTTGTTTATGGTACAAGCTAATTACAAGTTGTTTGGTATAGATTGGTGCATGGTTGATGCACTTGTTTATGGTACAGTTTGATTACAGGTTGATTGGTACATGTTTACTATAGTATATCTCGCACTGATAGTGTGACAATGGTTCCATCATTCTACTTTTATTTTAGGGTTGTTGGATGGGAAAATGATAGGTGGTTGTAGCCACCTTTCGATTTTTTCCAGAGAACATAGTGGGTTGTAGACTCTTTCTTGTTGTAGCCAGAGAATTGCAGAGTTGGAGCTTCCTTAAGGTTTTAGCCTAAGAAACTAGGGGGTTGGAGCCTCCTTCCAGTTGCAGCTGGAAAACAAAGGAAGTTGGTGCTTCCAAAGAATGTAATTCTTAAAGACATATAAGAAAAAGAATTATGTGGTTTTCTCCCGCTTTGGGTTTCCATGTAAAAACACTGGTGTACTATGTATGTGTAGTATTTCTCATTTGTTCATTGTTTATTTACTCTACAACTAGTGGATGATAATGCTACATTGATATAACACTTGCATTTAATGGTTAAAGGGGATTAAATTTCTCTATTACTGATTCGCCCCCCCTCTCAGTAATCCAAAAATTGGTATCAGAGACGGCTCCTTTAGGAAACAATTTAACCACTAGAAGGATATCATGGATTATTCTGAGAATGTAGTACCATTGTTTAATGGTCAGAATGGTTTGAAGTATGAGTTATGGAGTGGAAGGACGAAAGTATTTTTACAGGAAAGGGGTATTATATTTGGTTATCAGTCATTACAAGATATGATAGTTTAAAAATGACAAAGAATGTAGCCAAGAAGGTATTGAAGAAGAATAACAAAATAGAAATGGATTTCATCTGGGAAGGATTACCTAATCTGGTAAGAGAAAAGGTTGGTAAATGTTCATCAGCCAAAGAACTTTGGGATAAGTTACATGACATATATTCTTCACCCATCGGAGATTAGGAAAATGTCAAAGAAGATGCATGTATAGATCAAAAAGAAATATGTTCAACATGTCAAACAGATTTAGAAGATGAAGAGTACATAATCAACAGAGGTGTATTTTTTTTATTTGATTGTGAAAAACACGAGAATCTTTAAATAGAATGCCATGAAGGAAATGAGACAAAAAAACTAATTGAAAAGGAAGACAATTATGAAGCATAATTGATTAGTGCTTTAGATGAACTAAGTAAAGAAAGAGAAGAAAACAAGTCACTCAAGAAACAGTTGATGAAACAAAAGGAAAGTGTTCACATTTTTGAAGAAGCACAACATTTCATCGAGAACTTAAGAACTCAACTAGAAGAAGCCAAAAAGATCGAAGAAAATATTGAATATCAAAAGCAGTATTTGGAATCCAACATAGCAAGATAGAATGAAGAAGCATAAATGAGAGAGAATATATTGACATATAATCTTAAGGAAAGAACTAACGATCTAAACTAGCTTGAGGCATAGTTTGGTCAAGAAGAGAAAGGACTTGAAGAAGAAATAATCACATTAAAAATCCATCTTGAAGAAGAGAAAAGAATAGAAGAAGTTATGAAGTATCAGATAATGAATAAAGAAGAAGAGGTTGAGAAGGTTGAAGAAGAAGTTGTCACATTGAAAAGTAAAATCATCAAGCTTAACAAGAAGGTTGAAGAGACAAAAACATCCACATCCACATTAGTTATAGAGAATGAAGAAAAACACTCTAGCTTGCTAGAAAAGAAGAATGAAGAAAATAGAAAGAGTTATGCAGAAGTACTCAAAGGAAGGAATCATGGTCAACCAGAATCTAAGAAAACTATTAAAGATACATCTTCAACAATACCATCTATGTTGAAGCCACAAAGAAGATTCAATCATGATCATGATCAGTCAAGGCAGAAATTCATAAGGACTACACCACAAAGAAGATCATTCACTCCCAGGTATGAAAATTGCTTTGATGGTCATTGTTTTTATTGTACTAATTTTGGACATAAGGTTGCATATTGCATGGGTTATTAAAATGTTCAAGCAAGAAATGCCTATGTGGCCCCACGTAACATTGAATGTTACAAATGTCATAACTATGGACACACAGATAGTGATTATAGAAGCATGATCGATACTTCTATGAAATAGAACATTGATATCAGATATAAGAAAGTGTAGATAAGAAACACGAAGAATAGGTGAAAAAAGACCAGGTACCAGAGATCACAAGAATGGCAATAAAACGAGATGAAGAAAATTCTACAGAGAAAAAGAAAGATGTCAGATAGATAAAGGTTTGGAAAATAACTGAAAGAAAAGAAGGACATGTAAATAAGGAACATGTTCAAGAGATTGTACTTTCAAGCATTGTAGTAAAAGATGAATCCATAGAAAAAAAAGAAGAAGTCAGAGCTCAGAGAGATGATGAATCTACCAATGAAGATGATGAAGAATACACATCATAGAAAGAATTGTTCCAAGAAATCCAACTTAGAGAATTCCATGTAATATGGATATTAGACAGGGGGAGTCTATGCGATAGTTTTGACAAACCAAAGAACTATCCTTCGAGGAGTTTGCAAAGTTTGAGTAGACAGATCTAGAGTAGTCAGTTAGCATAAGTACAATTTGATAGATTAATCAGTTGCAATAGTGAAGACTTGATGATAGTATAGTGACAAATGGGTCAACATTATGGATAGTTGTTGATGCAAGAGCATCGCCAACAACAAGTGAGCGTGGGGCAAGCGCCAATGCATTTTGGCACATGATTAATTGTTTGAAATATTTTGAAGTTCGATATGCCAAATGTAAATGAAACAGTTAAGAAAGGGCATACTTCTTGATTGTAATCAGACCTTGAGCATCCCGCTCTCGTCTGAAGGACTAAGAGGCATTTATGTTAGTAATTGTAAGTAGGTAGACTTGAATTCTTAGATTAGACAGTTTAGAGTGAGGAGGGAAACAAGATATAGACACACTCATTGTATAGTTGTAAGATTATTATGAGAAGAGATATAAGAGAGCAGAAGCAGAGAGTTGTGTATAAAAAAAATTCATGTACAGAAGTTCTAGATTAATACAAAGATATTTAGTTCAGACTCATGGTGTCCAATTGCTTTCTGTGTTGCACATGCTGATTGATATATGTTTGTTTACTCTCTGTTATGAAATTGCTTTGACGCATGAATGTATGATTTCATGTTGAATGTCTAAAATCTGAAGAGAGGGAGAGTAAAGGATGAGTTTTAATTGTTTCTCTGTCTGAGCAAGAGTTTTCCTGCAAGGAGTGCTGCGAAATTATCTGCAAGGTGTGCGTTGACAGAAGTCAAAGTTTGTCTCTGCAAGCTCAGGAGGGATAGCATTTTTCTCATTCTCGCAGGAATGCAAGCAAAGCACAGGAGTCATGCAAGGAGTGCGCAGGCCGAGTGAAGTCTTAGTGTTTTCAACCTGAGTGAAATGGTTGAAAGACTACTGTCGCAAGGAGTGCGCAGAATCTAAGAATTCAATATTTGGAAGTAGTGAAGGATTTCCGCAAGGAGTGCATGCAGGAAATTTCCCCAAAGGACTTGAGGATTTTTCGATCGATCTCAGGAGGGATAGGATCTTCGAAGATGTTGAAGAAAAGCTCAAGAGG
The DNA here is from genome assembly GCA_009831015.1 of Picea engelmannii. Taxonomy (NCBI): domain Eukaryota; kingdom Viridiplantae; phylum Streptophyta; class Pinopsida; order Pinales; family Pinaceae; genus Picea; species Picea engelmannii. The sequence goes on from ML781825.1 coordinate 356,233, forward strand.
GCTAGTGCCTTGAAGTATTGGAAGAAGGTGCAACAACGTTTGTTTGCTGGTGGACCAGTTCCGAGAAGGCATGCTTTCTCATTTCACAAGAGTGTTAAGGAAAAATTTAATAGTCAGGATTCTCCGTGGAGAATTCACGAGGTTTCGAGAACCGTCAGATATTGCAGAGAAGAAGGGAAGTTACACTAAGGATTTTTCGAAGTGCAATCTCGGGAGAATCGGACCATAGGATCTGAACCAACAAGGGTCATTGGATTACCCACGTAAATCTCATTTCGGGGTTTTGTGAGTCAAAGGGTTGAAACCTTTACATCAAGAATCGCGAGGTCGCGAGGCGCGAAGTCCCAAAATAGTGAGAGAATCTGAGTCGTCTGATTGGAAGGACACGTGTCGTGAGATCACCCTTATCGGGGATTCGAACATCGGAGGTCATAACGGGAAGTTCTTCAACTTCGCGAGTGGCGAAGCTGCGAAGAGAATCAGGACTGTCCATCTGAGAGTGAACAGGTGGCGTACTCCCCGACACAAAGGTCAAACCTTGGTTGACCATTTCGGGGTTTCGTGAATCAGAAAATCGAGAGCATAACATCCAGATTCGTGAAGTCGTGAAGTCCGAGAACTCCAAAAAGGCAGGAAGTTCCATCATGGGACCCGCGCTAACGACGTGTCGAAATTTCACCATTTTGACATATCGAAGGATAAGAGGCCGAGAATTTTGTCCCAAAAGTCTCGAAGTCACGAAACCGCGAGAGAATCGTAGCCATCCGTTAGGAGGAGTACAGGTGGAAGAGATCAAGAGATCTCAAGAACTCAAAGGTTCCCAAGGTGAGAGCCCGAAGATTGGATGCTCAGACTCGTGAGTGGAGAAATCACGAGGAGTAAAGGTATCCGTTCAATATTCGTGGACTATCCCTATCGAAGGGTGTGATGGTCGCACTCAAACTTAAGAAAATTTCTTTTTCCAGGGATCGTCGCAGCCTATACACAACCAAGGTGCGACGTCGTCGCACTGTGTTCTTCATCCAGGGTGCGACGATTCATTTTTTCACAATATTCACACTCTCTCCTTCACTAGGGTGTGATGATTCAACATCGTCACACTTTATCCTTCTCTAGGGTGCGACAATTCAACAACCCTCCAAAAAATTGGGTTTCTGCAGTAAAATAGCCATATCTTGAAATCCATGATTTGGGTCGGGATGGAATTTGGACTAGAGACGTATAACATAGGGATGCTCATGCACACCAAAAATATCCAAAACCCACATCATATTTTAGAATATATAGCGGTTGTATCATATCTATAGCTACCATAGTATCGTCAATCATATATGAGAATCCACGATCTGGGTTTTCAGGATCTTTTCAGAATCAATAGTAGGGATGGAGGCGATGCAAATTATTCAATCAAATATGGTGATAATACTCACACCATAAAACTATTTTGAATGGAAGCCGAAGGCCGCATTCCATCTCAAAAGAAAAGGATTGTATAATTTGACGATGGTGACAGAAACAAAGCTTACATCAATGCTTGAGAAGACCAGATGGGTGAACCGTAAAGATGAGGCTACAAGACTGCTTCTTGATTTAATATCCACTGATTTATGGTTTCATGTTGCCACATGCAAGACTCCAAACGATATCTGGACCACCTTTGAAAGACTCTTTGGAAATAAGGATGAGATGCATGGTTATATGCTTTAGGTAGAGTTGAATACCTTAGAACCTAAAAGTTTTGATAATATACAAGATTTTTTTACTAAATTTAAATCTTTGTTATGGAGCTTGGGTGAATGTGGCATTGAAAATTCTACATAAGAGAAACAACTTATTCTAACAATATTGTCCAATCTAGGACCAGAATACACTGTATATGTCTCCATTTTCCATTCTAGAAGATGTCTTTTTGGAGCAAATTGGAAAATGCCTACGATGGCTCAATTCATTGAGTCTCTCACACAAGAGAAGAAAAAAATCATATAGATGGGCCTCATCAAGGATCCCAAAGCACATGCACTCACCATGCATGATGGAAAAGTATCATCCAAACAGAACTAGAAGGAGAATCAGAATGAGAAGGAGGGATATTCCAAACCCTTTAACGATTCTTCAGGTTCCAAAGACTCTTCAGATTCCAAGAAGAAGAAGAAGGGAAAGAAGTGCACTTACTACAATAAAATGAATCATGAAGAATTCACATGCATGAAGAAACAAATCGATCTTATGGCATAGGCACTTCAACATAACAACCTTGGAAACTTCATTCCAGAGGGAGTCAAGAAGCAAAAGGAAGAATATACTGCTCCTAAGAAATGTAATCATCATGCTATTTTTACAATTAATTCCTCATCTGATTCATGTATTATAGATTCCAGTTCATCCCATCATATGGAAGCAAAAGAGGAAGTTTTCTCTTATTTGAGTCCATGCTCAAGACCCCCAATTCTCATGGGGATGATACTCCAGTAGCAGTAGTAGGAGAAGGGAGAGTGGAACTCCATAATGGTAGTTTTGAGAATGTTTTACATTTTCCAAATATTTCTATGAATCTTCTCTCAGTTTATTAGATCACTCAGAAACGTAAAAGGGTTGAATTTACATCAGATTCAATTTCAATAATTGACATGCATGACGATTCCCTCATTGCAATTGGTGAGGTGGATCACAATTCAAGGTTATATAAATTCGCTAAGTTTTTTAACGATAAATCCTCTATTCTACTTACACATAAGGAGAGTAATTTGCATGCACCTCCAATGAAACATGCATATAATCTTGTGCTTCCATCAGTTTTAGACATCAGAGATGATTCCATACACTCAATTTCTGTACATGGAAATAAGAAGGCAGTACAACCAGATAAGAAGCCAGCATTGAAGCTTTATCATATGTCCAAGAAGGCATAATTAAAACTTCGGGAAGTAGGTGTGCTTGTAGGAAATCCATTGGATTTGAGGAGGACTTGATATCATTATGAGGAGCCTTCTCATGTACTTTCAGCTTTTGAGCCTGCGATGCCTATGCGTTGCTATATGGTTCAATCTACTGATCCAAAAACCTACAATAAGCATGTGGAAAATCCCTTATGGAAAGAAGCCATGTAGGAGGAGGATGAATCTCTCCTAGAGAATCATACTTGGAATCTGGTTCCACTTCCACCTGAAAGGAATATTTTTAGGTGTAGTTGGGTCCACAGTATCAAGAGGTATAAGACCTGACAGGTTTCCAAAGGAATTCATTATATCCATAAATATTTCTACTTCTTCACGAAGATTTTTAGTGAGCAGAAGTTTTAGACTTTGTGAGATCGTCTTGCAGTGAAGAACACAGTTGCCTAACAACTGCCACTTTCTTCTTTTGATGCATTTTCTTTTGAGGGGGGGTTTGTTCCCATGTAGTTTTCCCTCTTTCCTCACTTTTATTTAGTGTTCGTTAGTTGCATTGTACATGAGTAACTAATATGGCCTAGTAGTTGGGACTCATTGTTTACTCCATAGTGATGTTTAGGGGGGTGTTGGAGAAATTTCTATTTTCGACACACTAGTTCAGTGGTGGTAACACTGGTTTAGTGGGAGTTAATTGACTTGTTCTATTTTAGGCTTTGTAATTTTATACCATCATTATTATGCATGCATTCCTAATTATAGGATGGCATTGCCTATATGAGTGAAGATCACTCACTCATTGATTAGATCATAATATACATTGATTCTAATTCTTCATTGTGTATCTCTCTTCATTTTCTTGATAATATTTGTTTATGTATGCTTTAGGTAGGTTTCCTGTGCAGGTTTCCATGAAACACTGACACATTGAACAACAAAAAGGATTTCAGTTTTCAGAGAACACAGATTATGTGCACAAATTGAAGAAGGCCTTGTATGGTCTAAAATAGGCTCCTAAAGCATGGTACTCTAGACTGGATAAATATCTACAATAGGAAGGATTCATAAAAGGAAGTGTAGACAAAAACCTCTACATCAAGGTAACTAAAGATATTATTTTATTAATTGAAGTTTATGTTGATGATATTATTTTTGGTAGCAACGATGATAGGTTAAGCTAGAAATTTGCAAAGGATATGTGGAATGAATTTGAAACGTCATTAGTTGGAGAACTATCCTTCTTTTTGGGTATTCATATACGTCAAAGCAACAAAGGAATATTTATTTCTCAAACTAAGTATATTAGAGAAATGATAAAGAGGTTCAGAATGAAATATTGCAAACCAGCTACCACTCCTATGAAAACCAGTTGCAAGTTGAGCAAAGATGATGATTCAAAGTCTACATACCAGAGGAAATACAAGTCAATTATTGGTAGCTTACTATATGTGACAACATCCAGACTATATGTAATGCAGGAAGTTGGACAGGTCACACGATTTCAAGAAGCACCAAAGGAGTCACATGTATTAGCAGTGAAGAGGATTTTCAGATATCTCAAAGGAACATAATCATTTGGATTATGGTATCCAAAAGGAAAGGATATATCACTTATTTCCTACACAGATTCATATTGGGTAGGTTGCATTGATGACTGACAAAGCATCAATGGAGCGATGTTCTACTTGGGTGAGTGCTTAGTATCTTGGCTAAGCAAGAAACAATCATCAATATCTTTATCTACAACCAAAGCATAGTATAATGCATCAACAAGATGTTGTACTCAGGTTCTATGGATGAAACAAACTTTGATAGATATACAGGTTGAGTATGATGAGACCATTCCAATCTATTGTGATAATACAAGAGCCATCAGTATCTCAAAAAAACTAGTGATGCACTCCAAGATGAAGCACATTCCAATAATCACTTTCTATGGGAACAGGTTGCAGAGAAGAACATCAGAGTTGAATATGTGGGCACAAAAGAACAAGTGGCATACATATTTACAAAACCGCTTCTAAGGGAAGCCTTTGAGTATCTTCGCTAGACACTCGGAGTAATTTCTACTCCAAAATGAATGCTTTTGAATGCTTATCTTATATGTTATATATTTACACGAGGAAGCACCATAAATAGGACAGTTCAGGTTGGGAGATCATTTTCAGGAATATTTTAGTTAGGGGGAGTAGCCCCGGATGGAAAGATACCTTTTTCATTGATGACAAAGGGGGAGAGATTTATCAKATGCAAAGATAAATGCTTGGAGAAAGAGCACAGAGGCATGGTTCCAGAGGGAGAGATGGTCACAGGGGGAACATGAGTGATATGAATTCAATATTGCATCAAAGTGTCGCCATCAATTCCMAACGGGGGTATTGTTGATTATTTGGGTTGGTTGTCATTGATGTCAACCCTTGAAGAAAGTACRGTAGCAAATTCTGGTAGCACAAAGGTTTGGGTAATGGACCCAAGTTTTTCAGATGTATAATGGTATGATTTTTAATATATTCGAAGGTAAGAATATTCTAGATGGATAGTACATGTCATTCCATTTCTAGTGGTATGTGGAACRTCACATAACTCCTCACAGTTATAGAGTTATGTCCATGTGAAGTTGGAGAACCCTCATGAGTCATCTAGAAGCCCCAAAAGGTCAAAGTAGTCAAAATGGTTACAAAGAAGAAATTATTTAAATAATAAAGTGAAGTGATGAATGTACTATAAGTCAAATTGGATACAAAATAAATTGTTTAAACAATAAATTTAATGGAGAAATTACTAAGTGGACAAGTGGTTAGAAGTGGGTTGGCCCTAAAATAAGGAAAGTGGTTTAAGAGATTTTAAAAGGTAAATAATAAAGTGAAGTGATGAGTGTACTATAAGTGAAAGTGGATACAAAATAAATTATTTAAATAATAAATTTAATGGAGAAATTACTAAGTGGACAAATGGTTAGAAGTGGGTTAGCCCTAAAATAAGGAATGTGGTTTAAGATGGTTAGAAGGTAAGCCCTCGAGGAAGCTACATAAAAGTATAAATAAGATGCAAGGGTCTCTCATTTAATCACACTTGAGCATATTGAATATCTACAAGTGACTGAGGTAACCAAAGGATATGTAAGGAAAATTTCAGAGGGAAGGTGAAGTAAAGAAGGCCGAAATTCAAGGGAGGATAAATTATTTTGATGGTGCTTTCTAAGGTATGTTATTTACAGGTCATCTCACCATTTTTGTAATAAAAAAATTTCTAGAATGATTCAGACCATGAAATCTGGAGGTCATTGAGGAAACATATCGAAGTATCCGTGATAAACATTTCAGCTTGTGGTTCATTTTATTTTTGGAGTTACACACCGTGGAAAATAAGGTTTGTGGCTAGTCCCGAAACTATTCTAAAACAATTGTTTCGGGTAAAAATGTCATAACTTCTTCATAACAGATCCAAATTAAGTAATACCAAATGTATTGGTTAGAGTATAGTATTTAGTATGCGGTGTGCCATTTTTATATCTATACAAAAAATATTGCATGCGGGGCATTCTCTACAAGTTCGATCTCTAGAATAAGCTAGAATTCAACAAGGTATGCTATTTTTTCTATAACTCCTTTTCTGGGAGGTTTCAAGAAGTGAAACCTAGAGAAATTGTAGACAAGACACTATAGAACATTGTGTACTTTTTTTAGACCTTTATTCATTACAGTTACATAGTTATGATTATTGCAAGTTATGGTTGTTGACTAATCCAAAACTAGTCATGTGAGACTAAAGTAAAATTTGATGAAAATTCTAGTCCCTTGTTAAGGAAGGTTTGCAGGTATGTGATCATATACACCAGGTTTGGTACAAAGTTACAAATCAGATTTGAATGATGAAATTGATGAGGGATTTTGGTTGAGGTATGTTACAAATAAAGGTTGTATAACAATGAGCTTGTAGCACATGGTTTGATGTAATGGTTTATGGTATTTGGTTATGGATAGTGTGATGTATTGCTAGAGAACCTTTGATGGTTATATTGGTATATTTATTTGGTATATGGTTGAGTTACATGTTGGGTACATGGTTGAGGCAAGTAGTTGATGAGTTGGCACATACATGAGGTGTATAGTTGATGATGTTGGTACATCTTGATGAGTCATAGTTTGTGTATTTGATGCATGATTGGTACATATTTGGTGCAGGGTTGATGCGCTCGTTGATAGTACAGGTTGAGGTATAGGTTGGTGCATGGTTGATGCACTTGTTTATGGTACATACTGATTACAAAATGTTTGGTATAGGTTGGTGCATGGTTGATGCACTTGTTTATGGTATAGGTTGATTATAGGTCGATTGGTACATGTTTACAACATTATATCTCATAGTGACAGTGGTTCCATCATTCTACTTTTATTTTAGGATGGGGCAAGGACAGGTGGTTGTATCCACCTTTCGGTTGTAGCCAGGGAACATAGGGGGTTGTAGCCTCCTTCTGGTTGTAGCCAGAGAATTGGGGAGTTGGAGCTTCCTTTAGGTTGTAGCCTGAGAAACTAGGGAGTTGGAGCATCCTTCCAGTTGTAACTGGAAAACAAAGGAAGTTGGTGCTTCCAATGAATGTAATTCTTAAATACATATAAGAAAAAGAATTATGTGGTTTGGGTTTCCACGTAAAAACATTGGTGTACTGTATATGTGTATGATTGCTCATTTGTTCATTGTTTATTTACTCTGAAACTATTGGATGATAATGCTACATTGATATAACACTTGAATTTTATGGTTAAAAATGATTAATTTTCTCTATTATTGATTCACCCCCCCCTCTCAGTAATCCAACAGAGTTTTCCAAACTTTAGTGAAGATTGGGCTTGTGTTGACTTGGTAGGAAAACTGATTCTTCTTTTAGTTGCCTACTTGCCTCATGGCACCTTCCTATGTGAAGAGACTTTTGCAACTACCGGATGTAGTGTTGATTGTTGTGCTGGTGGACTTTGTGTTCAGAATCGCAACAACTGTAGAGTTGGATTCATGAAAGAAAAGAGTATTCTTGGAGTTGCAACTGTTGGATTATGCAATGGAATTGCATCAATTGAAAGTTCACTTGGAATTGCACCAAAGAGGTAGTGAAAACACTGTGAAGCATTTCATCTACTATATTACTCCTGTGTAGTAGTATAAGTATATGAAAGTAACAAGTTGCTTTAATAAATATGCAATAATAGCATAAAAATGATATATGGGAAAATATTTGTACCTTAATGATAAGGAAGGAAAAAGTGGATAAGGAAAGTATCAAAAAGGAAGTGATCTATGGAAAATGGTAAGAAAAAAGGTATTAGACGGGTGTTAAAAGTATACCAATTTAGGCACCCATCATCTCCCCCAACCCAAAATTGTTGCATGTCCCCATGCAACCAACAATCAATCAGTGTTAGAGAAATCAAGGTGACCCTAGAGGTCACTGACACCATAGAATGCCTCTCATGTTTCCTCCTTTTCACTGGTGTACTACTCTGTTGGAAATCCTCTGTTTTGTGCCAATTATTTCTTTCTTTATGTCTGAATATGCTTCTAGGAGAGTGGTAATTCCTTCTCCAAGAGTTCATTGATCTGGTTCTTTTGTGTCATTCAAAGAATCTTCAACTTCTAAGTTGATACCCTCCACTGGTTCTTTTGTGGCAACAGAGGGTTCTAGTTCATCTATTTCCTGATACTCTTTTTGGGATTGTTTGTTGAGCCCAACATGTTTTTTCCTTCTTATGTTGATTTTCAACCGCATGGATGGTTCTTCATTTTCTTGGAACGAGGGTTGTCTCTTTGTAAATCCTTTGGCTCTCTTTGTAGTGGGTTTGGTGGACATTACCTAAGTGTCATTGTCATGGTATTCTTTCATTGGAGTTGCAGCAAGATGGCCCCTTTTCTTGGTTGACCTCCCAGATTTATTTGGTGGAGCAGTTGCAGTAGTTGAGCTTGCTATATTCATGACGTTGTTCCTTGGTGGAGGATTTGCAGTATCTGGACTCACCCTATTGATGGTATTGGTTCCTGATGGAGGATTTGTAGTCGTCACCCCTTCTAGTGCTCTAAGTGAAGGTGCTACATGTTGGGATGCATAAAGTGTAGACACTTTACTCTTTGTGAGTATAACATGTGGTCGAACAATGTTGTTCCAGGTGTGGACTTCCTTGTGTAGTGCATGATCCACCAGGATATTGGTAAGGATATGGTGTGATACAACCTCTCTGGGGTTATTTTCTCATTGGAAAAGTCCTGTCATAGTCTGTTGCATCTGAAACAAAAATTATGGCATGCTAATTGGCCAGTTGTGGCATAGATGGTAGAGCAGTCATATATGCTAAACACAAATAGTTCCATAGAAACATTTGCAGGTGAAGTATCACTGAAAAAAAATAACCATGTCTTCCCAAGGGTGTGGCAAAGACCAACATTCAAATTATGTACCTTTCTTCGCTAAATCCTCTCCAAGATTGAGGAATTTCTTCAGAACTTCAAGTTGCAAAGTTCTTCTTGTATACCATCTCTCGTCTATCCTCGGTAGGCCAGTGAATTCTACTAGTGTTTCGTGGGTGAATTATATCTAGGCACTGGATACCATGGAGTGTTTGGATATTTAATTCAAGACAAATTCCAAAGTGACCTCATCATCATATTTTTGTAGGCATAGCACATATTCCATCCAACCAACTTGTTCCAGAATCTATTTTATATTTTCTTAGAACTCAAGTAAAAAATATCAATGAACCTCCCATGGTTCCTTCCTTCTACTAACTTTGAGTGTTTGGGTTTCTAGGGAAGATGTGTGTTATCAGGATTTTTTTTTTAATTCCAGTAACATTGGTGGTGAGTATGAAGGTGGAAGGTGGTGAATATAACAATGATAGTATGAGGTGGAAGTTGTGGAGGAATGATAATAGAAACATGGGATTAAAACTATTCATTGAAAATACTTATTGGAATTCATACATGTCACGTCTTACCTCAAGTGGTTGTACGAGTACGATGTTGATGGAGTTCTAGTAATAGAGGAATAAGTCACATCAAACATCCTCATTTGAATTGCAACATCGACATTGTTAGTTCGGTGGATGGAAGTTTAGGAACGACAATGGTTCTGAAGTGGAAGCTGTAAGTAGAGTTGCAATGACGGTAGTTGCAGTGATGAAAATGCATCACTGACAATATGGCTTAGTGGTGTAGACAAGAATTACAACATCGATGGTGTGAGAGAAAGGTATTGATGAAAAGTGAAAAAAATGGGATAAAACTGCAAGCGGAGTTATAGCAACGTGAGTCAAAACAACGAAGCTACAACATCCAAAATGAGAGGTTTGAGGTTTTAAAAAACGGGGGAAAGTTGCTAGTGGAGTGGAAACAAATGGAATGGGAGGGGAAAGGGTTTTGGAAAGTGGGGGAAAGTTTCTAGTGGAGTGGCAACAAAGGGAATGTGAGGGAAGGGATTTTGGAAATGAAGAAGGGCTACAAGTGGAATTGCAACAATGAGAAACGACAAGGGGGATTGAACAATGGGGGTTGCAAAAACGAGAATAGTTGCAACAATGGGAATTATAGAAAAATGAATTGCAGGAATGATTGTGGAAAAGTGAGTTGCAACAAACGTAATTGCAATAACATGAATTGCAACAAAGATAATTGCGACAATGATATTTGCAACAAAGGGAATGGTTGTGGCAAAGAGAGTTGTAGCAAAACTAATCGTAGTGGAGAGAGTTGTGACAATGGTAATTGCAACAACATGAGTTGCAACAAAAGAACTTCCAACAACATATTTTTCTCCTGCATATCCTAAAAAACGATTATTAGAAAAAAAATCAAGGTTTTATTTATAATTTGTTGAGAAGGATACTGACATAAGTATCACGAAACCATGAAGTTCCCTTCTTATTTGTTCTAGGTTTGTTTTTTTTGATGCGCCAACTAGGCTAGTTTTCACATTTTTTATTTGTTTTTGAATAAGAATAACAACGAAGATTATCCAGTGGGGACTTTTTCATCTTGAAAACATTCTAGATCATCATCAGTCCATCCATTTACAATCTTCCTAAAAAAGGATTCCTTTGATAGGGGTCGATGATATAAGTGAAATCTATGTCCATTAGCCATTAGAGAAAATGTTTCTTCATCTATGGTACATATTTTGATTACCCCACTATCCTATACTGTATCAAACTCATATGGACCAAGACATGTGGTGCGAAAATTTCCTCTGAAGTCCTTGAAACTAGAATCAAATAATAATGCCTAGTCTCCAAATTTGAACTTCTTTCTCTTGATAAAATTATTGCACCATATGGCCCTTTGGTGATGTATCACTATGGTTCGGTGTATGGAATATTTACATATCTCGTCCAACTCGTTAATTTGTAGTATTTTTTTCGGAGCCTCTGATAGGTCCAACCCAAGTTGTAATGTTATCCTAAGTGTCTGGATTTTTGTCTCAATGGGTAGTAGTACTCTTCCCCCAAAAACTAACTCATAAGGTGTGCATCATGTAGTATTCATCCAAGTGGTTCTGTAGGCCCATAAAGCTTCAAGGATTCTATCAGTCTAGTCCTTGATATGTAATATGGAATTTTTAGTGATGATTTCCTCAAGGATCTTATTAGTCCCCTCCACTTGTCCATTTTCCTGTGGGTGATATGGTCTTCTTAATTCGTGCTTAATCTTGTAGTTATCCATCAAGTCTTTGACAATTCATGATGTGAATTGAGTTCCTCTATCGATCACTAACTCTCATGGTATCTCTAATGTTATAAATATTTCTTCATGGAGAAACTCTAATACTGCATGTTCAGTTTCTACCATAAGTGATTTTTCCTCCATCCATTTTGTAGGAGTGCCGACGAGAAGATGGATTTATTGGTCCCACAAAATCAATGGACCATTTTTCAAAAGGTTCTAACACCATGTGTGGTTGTAGTAGAATTTCATCTATTTCTATGGGTCTATCCATGCATTGAAAACTATTGCAACTCTTCACATACTCTTTGGCATCTTTGAAAAGTGTGGGCCAATAATACCCCCAATGGAGTACCTTGTACCCAGTCCTTTTATCTACAAAATGGCCCACACATGGCCCATCATGACAGACTATTAGTATTTCATGGATTCATCCTCTTGTACACATCCTATGATAATCAAATCAGGCCTACTATAGAAGAGGAAACCATCCATCCATGAAAATATTTCACTTTTCCTTACTATACATTGTCATTCTTTGGTAGTCAGATGATGCAGATGTTTTCTTGTAGCCAAAAAGTTAGCAATATATGCATACCAATGTGAGTTAGTAGACACTACAAAAATATGTTCATATGGAAAACAATCTTCTATTGTAGGTTCATTCTCATTAGATATCATTCTATAAATAAATTCAACAACTACATTATCTTTTCCTAGTTGATCTAGAATGGTAATATCAAATTCTTGCAATAAAAACAACCATCTAGTGACCTTGCCATTGGTGATTGGTTGTTCATTAAATATTTAATAGCAATGTGATCAATATGTAAGATTACATGATATTTGTTAATGTAGTGTCTAAAATTGTTTATTGCATGAATAAAAATAAGAAACTCTTTCTCAGTTACAGTATAGTTCAATTATGTAGGCGACATATTCTTACTGACATAGTAAATTGCATATGGGTCATTTATTTCTAGTTGTACGAGAACAACTCCATCAACAACGTCTGATGCATCTGTGGAAATGTGGAATGGGAGGGTCCAATCGAGACCCCTTATTACAAGATTTTTGGATTCTTTTATTTTCAATTCATCAAGTGCATGTTGGCATGTCTCTGTCCAAACAAAATCAATGTCTTTGTTAAGTAAAGTGAATAAAGGATGAGAAATACGTGAAATGTTTTCAATGAATCTATGGTAATAACCATCATATCCTAGAAAGATTTGTACTTTATTCTACGAAGTTGGAGTTGGAAAATTTACTTTTTCTCGATCGACTTGAATACCTTTATTTGAGATTGTTATAGTCCAAAATGCCTTATCTGTGCATACAAGACATTGGCCCTTCCTTTTGCATACTTTTCCAAAATACTATTGAGGCTTCTTCTTAAAAAACCATTTTTTGGAAAGTGTATGTTCCCTGCTAAACTAATAGCCCGCATAAACATGCATGATGCATGCTAGTTAGCTCATGTACATACATGTGTTGCATGGTACATAGCCCACGTTTACCTCCAAAAGTTTCAAAAAATATAAAATTGCGTGGAATTCGATGGAGTTTACAGGATATGGAGGGTTTCCTAACCATTTTACCCCTTTTATCCTATCCCCAAACCGAATAAACATATTTTTCTCATATAAAAAGAGGTATTGGGGTCTCATTTAGAACAACAAGAAAGAGAATAAGAAAACTTTTCCAAAATCCCTTCCCTTTCTTAGCCCAAGTTGTGCATCCCATTCTGAGTTTTAGCCTTGGCCTTTTCCTCCAATATTTCTCTGTATGCAACCCTTCATCGTTCCCGTAGTGATAAGTTGGTTGAAAGAAGTTAATGTGGGATTGATGCACTTGGATCCATGACAGAGGATCCTGAACCTGGTTGTCAACAAAGGTTGTAATCATTTTTGTCTTGAAACTTAATAAAAGAGTTCATCCTTGTCCCAAAATCCTATGTTTGTATGCTTTTATTGATTTATGCATTTATATCTATATCTAAACTTTGAAAGTGATAAGTAGATATTGCATGTGTTGTAGCATCATTTTCCTAAGCTTTTGCAGGGAAAATTTGGGAGGAGATCCGAAATCTAGGAGGTTGCAACAAGAGAAAGAGGTCTACACAAACCGTAAGAAATAAAGGTGCACTCATTGCCCCTCTTTCCTCTCTCTCGTCATTTTGTTTAGATAGTTTTGGGATAACTTAAGGATAAAATAGTCTTTTAAGGGAAGTCATCGCTATGCCTATACCTAGACCCAGTATAGGGGGATTTTCCCCGTAGCAGAGATGCGATGTCCCAGTACGATGCTATCATTTTCCATCATCAAAAAATTTTCATTACTGAGTCTTTGCACCTTATTAATTTTTTTTCCAGATTGGCTAATGCCTCATCAAATTTGTCCCCATATGTTTTGAAATCATCTATATATATTTCCACACAATCATGAATTAGATCAGAGAATATATCTATAACAACTCGTTTAAAGGTTGCAGGGGTGTTGCATAACCCAAATGGTAGAACACGGTAGGTGAATGTCCCCCAAGGATAGCTGCACATTGTTTTCTCTTGGTCTTCGGGTGCGATTTGGATCTGGTTGTACCCACCGAATCCGTCAAGGAAACAAAAATATTTCTTTCCTGCTAACATATATGTCTAGGACATGGTCGATAAATGGTAATGGGAAGTGATATTTATGTGTTCATTTTTGTATTTCTCTATAATCTATTAAAATTCTCCATTTACTATTTTTCTTTGGTACCATGAAAAGAGAGGAGACCCACTAGCTATTAGAGATGGGATATATGAAGCTATCTATAAGAAATTTTTTGTAGCTCTTCTTTGACTATGTCCTTCAATTTTGGGTTCATCAGACACTAGGGTTGGTGAATGGGTCTGGATCCTTCCTTAATATATATGTGATGTGTGCACAGATCATGATGGATTCCATTCATTTAAAAGTAATCCCAGGTGAAGGCATCACTGCACTTTTGGAACACTTGAACCAGATGCTCCTTTTGTTGTTCGGTTAGTCCTCGTTTGATTTTCAAGGTTTTCCCTAGGATGATTTATATGATTTCTATAAGGGATCCTTGATTTTTTTCTAGTGTGGGTTTGTGTTTTGTGGGTGAAATGCTTATTGAGACTAAAGAAACTTGAGTTTCTGGTTTCATAACTTGCTCAAGAATATGTGTGTTTTCTGAGGAAGAGGAAGAGGCTATAAAATTGTTGATTTTGTCGTCCTTTGTTTTATCTCTTATGGCTAAGTATTGATCTATGGAGAGGAATTGATGGGCTTCCCTGTCTTCATCACTCTCTTCTCCATCAACCCAAAGTGGTGTTTCTAAGTCTGTGTTGGGTTTAGCAAGAGGGTAGAGGGTTATTTTTTTGGTGGATGTCCCATGGGAAATGGTCATGTTTCCTAACTGACAACCAATATAGGAATTCATAGTGGCCAACCAAGGTCATCCTAGGATTAGAGGATACCCACCCATAGAGGTTTTGTTTTGTAGGACCATGAAGTCAACAAAATATTCCCATGAATCGACAAAGATCACTACATATTCTAATATGCCCTCTCGTTTAATGGTTGATCTATTAGCAAGTTGAAGTATAGTGGGGGTTTCCCTAAGGCCTGTAAGACCCAAGTATTGCATGGTCTCGTGTTTCATAACATTGATGGTATCCCCAATATAGATTAATGTGTTACTGATAAGTGTGTTGTTGATTTTCACATTAACGACTAGAATGCCAGGGTCAAAGCATTTAGCTGCAAGAACTCCCCCCATAATTAGGTGTGATATTTTTCCCATGACATAAATATTTTGGGGGTCCTTTCATTTTCTACAAGGTTTCCTTAAAAAACTTTCTTATACAACTTTTGAATAAATATGTACATCCTTAATTTCTTGGAATAACAGTATTTTGACACACACATTTTTTAGTTCTCCTAAGAAATCAAACTCAGACTGTGTAAAAGTTTTTTTTTGGTTTATCCTTTCAGGATAGGGTGGGTCTTGAAGTTCAGGGTGAAAATTCTAATCTTTTGAAGGTTCCTGAGATTGTTTTTGTTCCAATTCTTCATTTGGGACCTCCTCATCTAAATATTCAATGCTAATGTGAGGTTTTTCCTTGGTTAGAGTCTTCTCGGAATGAAGGTGAATATCATGACATTCCAAGGAAGAGATGGAGTAAGTAGGGTAGGTTGGAAGTCCAACATTTTTCACTGGTTGACCTATCCTCCCATTAAAGTTCAAGTTAGGTATGGGTTGTGGTCGAGGAGGGGTGAATGTGGATTCCTGCATTTGGGGAGGAGGAAGGAGTTGCATGGGTGGATGTGTTATAGGCTGTTGAGGTACTCTTATAGTATGGTTTATCCATCCATATTACCATAACTATTTTGGAGGAGGATCTACCCATTGTTGTGCTGGAATACCCCACAATTAAGAAGCATATTGAATTGAAGGGTTAGTCCAATATGAATTGGAATATTTATATTGATATTGGATCATACCTTGAGGTTTGGGCTGCTATGGTCGCTTTTGAGAGACATAAAATAATTATTCTGGTTCTTCATATTTTTGGTAAATATATTTTAATCCTGGCAAGGATGGAAAGTTATGAGTAGCATGGTCCTCGCTACATATTCCACAAACCTTGATTTGATCCGACGAAAGTTATCTCCTTGGGTGCTTCATTCTTCATCTCAGAAAATTATATCCAACACTTGTTCTGTCTCTTCCCTCTTCTTCTTCATCTGCATTGTATCTAGTTGGGAGCTTGGGAACTAAGTATGCCGGTCTTGAAGTCTTATAACATGTTCCCAATTTCTTCTCTCATGAATCCACTTCCAACATTTTTTCCCGTTCTTTCCAATATATCTCTTGGTCCTTTTCCCATTTTTTTATGTATTTATGGAATATTTATGACAAAGTTCCAAGATAATGTCATAATCTAAATGAGAAACATCTCCACCACCCATAAGGTTAAGGAGTTCTATACAATCATCTCATATTCCTCTTATAAAAAATACATGTCGTGTCTCAGGAGCCAAATCTCCTTGATTTTCCATTTGCAGGTTATAGGTGAATCGTTCAACATAATATTTAAGGCTATCATCTTCATTCCACATCATTTTTAAGACTTCCTCTCTTATTTATTTATCTTTGTAGTAGTCTTGGTAATTGTCTATAAATTTCTTTGTTAATTGATCCCATGAGCGGATTCTATCCTTTCCAAGACCCATAAACCATCGTAGTGCAACACTCTTGAGTGTGGCAGGAAAAAGATTCAGTTTCTAGGAATCAATCACATAGTCACAGCTTCTGCAAAGTACATCAAATTTGAAGAGGAAGGTATCAATATATTCTTTATATTAGCCATGAAAGTTTGGCAAGGATGAATGAGGGATGTTTTTCATCTTTCTATCCTCATATGTTTCCTTGATTGGAAATCCGAAAGTTGTGGGTTCCTCCTTAACAATATCATGTTCCATATATGTCCGTGGGTCGTCCTTTGTTTCTAAAGGTGCCTCGGGAAAAAGGAACTCTCCGAAGTGATATCATTTGGTGATATGTTCTTCTAAAAGCGGACCCTCTATGTGTAGATACCCTTGTAAAGTCTTTGATTCTTAAGGATATTCTTCGAGCTTCTTCTTGGCAAGAAAGATTGTTGTAGGGGATAAGTAATTTGGCTTGTTAAGATCCTTTCTCTCTTGTGATTGACCCGCACTGTTATATTTTTGGGAGTTTTTGGAAGAGATACTAAATCTAACTTGTTGATATCTAGATTTGGTAATAGAAAAGATCATAAAAAGATTCTACAAATTTTTGAAAATAAATCGTAACATTTAATCTAATATAATGAAAAAAATCCACACAACAAAAAAAAAACTACCTTATTTTGACACTTACCTGACAACGATGCCAAAAATGATGAACTTTTTAATTACTCTCTAATTAGTTAGCGGGAAACCAAAAAGTGTACATTTAATTATCAATTTGAGGTTGTATCTTAATTACAAAATTTTGTGCAACGTATATGCAAGTTGTAGTGTTGTTTTGATAAGGGGTTGTAGTACTTTGAATGTCACAAATCAAGGGTTCAAGATACTTAATTAAATCACCAAACTAGGAAAGTCACACTTGCGAAATTGAAATCACACTTGCAGGAATTGAATAATTCTTGCAAGAATTAAATTACACTTGTGTGAATTGAAATCACACTTTTGGAAATTGAAATCATACTTGTAGAAATTGAAATCACACTTGTGGAAATTGAAATCACACTTGCAAAAATTGAAATCACACTTTGTGCAAATTAAATCTACACTATGATTTACTGGTGACTTTCTCAAGTGTAAGGAAGTTATTGTTTTTTTTCGTGATAATTAAGTGTTCACCCATCCAATAACAATCCAATCAATCCCAAACTCCTGAAGATTAAAGCCAACGTAAATTGAAAAGTAAATGAAATAAAGTGCAGTTGCAAGCAGAGTTGCAACAATGGAGCTGTAACACAAAAGGAATCATTGTAACATGAGATGCAACAACGTGAGTTGCAACAATGCAAATTACAAAAATAGAGCTACAACGGGAGAGAAACGACAATGTGAATGAAAAAAATCAAGAGCTGCAACATGTCTCTAATTATAACTTGCAAAAATATAAGCAATACCTAATTACAATTTTAAGTCTATCAATTCTGAATAGTAAGATATCGAATATCAATCGTACACGAATTGCAATGATTGTTCTACGATATTTTAGGATTGCAACGGAATGAGAAATAAAACATCTACATAATTAAATAATAAAAATTGAAAGGTTAAATCCTATGCT
Source organism: Picea engelmannii (assembly GCA_009831015.1). Taxonomy (NCBI): domain Eukaryota; kingdom Viridiplantae; phylum Streptophyta; class Pinopsida; order Pinales; family Pinaceae; genus Picea; species Picea engelmannii. The sequence continues at coordinate 374,656 of ML781825.1, forward strand.
AATATATAGGTAGTACCTAACTAAAGAGGGGGGCCTACCCCCTTAGACAAGGCACTGATCTACGAAATCAGAATCACACGATCATTAACACATCAACATGCAAATGGAAGTAAGAACAATAATGATACTGTAGAAGTTTGGAGATTACAATAACAACATAATGCAATTACTAGAATAAATTCCTCTCCATCAGCTCTAGGGAAGTTGAGTTTCTTATACAGTATGACTAATTTCTAAAATTATACAAGGAACATATAGACAACCATGAAAATTTGGTTGTTCACCTAGTTACATTGATTTTTCTAAACTTTAGTCGAGATCGAGCGTGTGCTGACTCGGTAGGAAAATTGATTCTTCTTTTAGTCGCTTACTTTCCTCATGACTCCTTCCTATGTGAAGACCTTTTCCCAAAAACCATATTTATTGTTGACTATTGTGCTGGAAACATTTGTACTCAGAATTGTAATAGCGGTAGACTTGGAGTCACAACAACAAAGAGTGTTCTTGGAGTTGCAAACATTGGATTGTGCAAATGAATTGCAGCAACAAAAAGTGCACATGGATTTGCAAAAGAGAGGTATTGCAGTCACAGTGAGGAGTTGTATCTACTTTATTACTCATGTGTAGCAGTATTAGTATATGAAAGCAACAAATTCCTTTAATAAATATGCAAGAATAACATAAAAATGGAATATGGGGAAAGATTCATACCTTAATGATAAGTAAGGAAAAACTAGATAAGGAAAGTATCAAAAAGGAAGGGATCAATGGAAAATGGTAAGAAAAAAGGTATTAGATGGGTGTTGAAAGTATTCCAATTTAGGAACCTATCAATTGTGCATATGCTTAAAGAATTGTAAATTAGTGTTTTTAGCTAACAAATGTGGTTGTATGCAAATTGATCAGAAACTTAAGGTTACTTATGGAGCACAAAAGGTACAAAAGGTGGTCTATATATATATATGTGGAATATGTCAGGAAATTTCCTTACACTTCCACACTAATCCTATCAGAAGAGAAGAAGAATTTAATCAAGAACGTAATTGAAACAAGAAATCACACAATACACCGAGATTTTACTTTGGAACCATTAACCAGGAGAAACCAACATTCCTTTGAGCGTTTTGTTCTCTTGTTGTCTTATTCAATTATAATAAAAGGTTACATGCCTAACCTTGGTCCACACCTAAGACACAATCAACATCATACCCTCTTTCCTATGAAAGAACAACCCTATAACCAATCGACTTACATATACATGGCCAACAACCTATGATTTACCATGCATTAGCATTACAACATTTTTTATTCTCACATTACCTTTTATAGAGTTACAATACACCCCTTTATAGGATTTACAATAGTAAAAACCATAAATATTGGTGCCCAAAAATGGTTACAGATCCATGCATATCATTGGCTACAAATCCTACAAATATCAGGATTATGTCACAATTGACTTCCAAGTCGGGTTGTCAGTTGACTATGAATCAACCTTCATTTGGTTTGTAGTTGGTCGTCTCACGCCCGCACTTTGACCTCTTTTCAGCTGACTTGTCATTGATACCTCCAAATTCGACTTTTCCTAGTCAACTTCGTCAACCTTCGACTTGTTTTCGATCCACCTCGACATTTGGTCATCATTTGATCTACCTCAACTCAACTTTCACTGCAAATAATATAACAACCCAACATTCTCTCACTTGTTGTCTTCTTTGTTGAAATAAGAGATTCCTAAACTTTTGTTCATATACCCAAGGAAACAATGCTCATTTCCTCTCTGCACCAAGAGAATTTCACAATACTTACAGACTTGGTCAACGAGTCTGTTATGTTTTCCAACATGTATACTTTATCTAGTAGAACCTTGTTACTTTCCACCATATCTATAATGAAATGGTATTGTACATCAATGTGCTTAGTATTTGAATGACAAGAAGGGTTCTTTGCCATAAATATTGCGCTTTGATTATCACAAATCTCCTTCATAGCTCTCTTCTCAAACTCAATTCATGAACACAACCTTTGAATCCATACCGCTTCCTTGCTTCCATGAGTGGCCGCCATGTATTCAAATTCTACTGTTGACAAGGCTATGACCACCTGCCACTTACTCATACAACTTATTGCTCCATCGAACAACTTGAAGACATATCCAGTGACCAACCTCTGTCGATCCATATCTCCATCCCATTCGACGTCAACAAAGCCATATACATCTACTTTACCACTGTCAGCTCCAAGTCTTCATTGGTAGCATATATCATAGTCCTTTGTGCCACGCAAATACATGAATACTCTCTTGAGAGTTGTCCAATGCTCCTTTCCAGGTGTTGACATGGACCTGCTCAACACTCCCACTACATGGGAAATGTTTGGTCGAGTGAAGACCATTACATACATTAGACTACCAACATCACTTTCATAGGAAAGACATGCCATGTTCTCTATCTCTTCCTATGTCTTTGGACACTATTTAGAAGTAAGCCTTGCTCCCACTAGAATTGGCACCTTCACTGGTTTGCAATCCTGCATGTTGAATCATTTCAGAACTGTTTCAATATAATTTGTTTGATTCCTCCAGAGCTTTCTAGTGTCTCAATCTCTCTTAATATCCATTCCCATAATAAAGTTAGTTGTTCCAAGATCCTTCATGTTGAATGTTAAGCCCTAATGTTGGCTCATTACCCCTTAATTGGGGCATATTAGATTAGTAATGCTATTTTATTTATGTTGGATTTAGGCCATTAGTTGTAATTTAGATTAGTAATGTTATTTTAATTATGTCGGTTTTAGGCCATTAT
>ML781826.1:9090-31481 GCA_009831015.1 Picea engelmannii
ATTTATTGTGTGAATGAGAATCCTATGAAGGTTTAAATGTTATTAGAATGATGTTGGATATGATGCAATCTATTTTGTAAATGATAATTTTATGAATGGGTGTCGAAATTGAATTATGGGATATGGTGAGATCTATTTCTAACTTGAAAACTTTGATGTTAAGTTGTTGGTACATAGATACCGAATTGAAATCATGATTGTATGCAATTACATGATGATAATGCATAGAAATGTATGATTTTGTGTTACAGACTAATCTGCAAGTTATGGGCTATGAAATAGCCAAGGGATAATGAAGATGAAAGTGGATGTCATGACCACTGGCCGAGAAACAATACGGTATGAATCTTTGTATGTGAAATTTTATTGGTTTGGATGCATTTCTATGATATGTGGACCAGTGTAAGATTTCAGGTGATACGACTGCCCAAAACCGAATAAATGATGACAAAACTCCCAGCAACACGGTGCCACTGTATATTCCATTGTAGGGTGTGGACCCTAGTTATGATTAGGAGGGCTGGAGGCATTTCCCACCGTGTATCCTCTGAAACCTGAAGTTGTGGGAGGACGGTGTTAGCTCACACTCCCCTAGATGTCTGATGATGACTGTCAGTTTCCTGCTAGGGAAGCTTGGTCGAGATAGTAACACTTCCACTTACGGGTTCTATTTGGAGTTAGCTCAATATAGTTAATGCTCCAAGATAGTCCAACAGAGGAAGGATATGAATGGAAGATGGAAGTAAGTTAGGGAGGAAGGATGAGTAGAATGAGTTGAGAGTGTATGGAGATTTGTCTTATGATGGAATTTATTGTTTTTCCTTCTGAAAAGAAAATGCATACATATATGAATATTCATAATTATGTAATTAAATTACAATTGTCTAAATAACATTGTTGAGCTAGATAATTGAAATTAAGGATCTCGYAAACATTTGATTGGTTTATTGTCTTTCATAAAATGAATAGTGTTCTTGAATGGATTGGATGCATGAGGAAATTACTATAGAGATGATAGTTATTGATATTAGTACATGAACAAGACTTGTATGTACTAGCTACACATCCATTTCTTGCGCATGTACACTAGTATGAATGAGTTTCTTGGCTTACTTACTAATAATGATGGTTATTAGATATGAATGTGTGAACCATGTTTCTTTTCCCTTGTATCATAGAATACTTTAACTTTGGGACGAAGTTTCTTGAAGGGTGGGTGTATGTATCAACCCTAGTTAAATGATTGTTTAAGGTTTATCAAGTATAATTAATTACATAATTAATTTTCCTAATATGTTTTAGTTAAACAATGAGTATTTCTTAATAAAGTTAATTATTTATTTATTTATTAATTAATTATTTTTATATGTTCATTGATTAATTAATTAATTAATTGACTCATTAAAGGTTTGAGTAATGAATTAAAGGGGCTTAATAACTTTAATTTATTTATTATAAGACTTTACATATGTTGGGGGGAAATAAAGCATTTAGTGGAGGGATAAGGTAATAAAGGAAATGATAAGGTAATAAATGGAGGGATAAGGTGGGTGGAATTAATGGAGGGTAGGGAGTTGGTGAATGGGGGGAGATACGACTAGGAAGAGGCCTTCGGGAAGAGAATTATAAAAAATTGGGAGTAGAGGACTGTAATTTTTATGTTGGATATTTTTTTGGTTATGGACATTGGGTGAACTGTTGCAGGGGGCACCGGGTTGCTGGGGGTTTTGGGCTCGGGGGCCAGGAATCCTCACAAAATCTTAGAGCTAAGGAGCCGGATAGGCTGCTCCTAGTTGGATGGGTGGTTAGTCAGTTTTGGGCAGGGTTTGGTCAAAGCAGCAGAGAGGACAGCTGGATATTGGGATAATAGCATCAACCAGAGGTATCTATATTTTGTTATGTAAATTATTAGATTGTTGTTCATAAATTAATTTATGCTACTTATATGAATGAAAGAAATTACTTATTGTTTATGCGTCGAAGTAATCTTATCTGTTTAAATTTATGAATTTTTTTTAGGCTTAATTAAATGAGGTCCCTACATTCCCTAACTGGTGAAGTTCGGTCCCCCATCTCTTTTATCATGGTTGGTCTGCATGCATCAATGTATTTTATATTAATCATGAGTCATGTACAAAGTAGGCGCATTGGCCTTTGACATCTAGGCATTTCAGCCTAATACCAAAACATAAGCATCCCAACTTATAATAACCGGTTCACCAGCCTATAACACATATCATATACATGAGGCTCATTGTCCTCCATACTGCACAGACCTTAGTTACTGCACGCGGTATCCAGGAATGTGCATACTACATGATTTTACTGCGCAGTTCATGCACGCACTATGCCGCATGACGTGCATTAACAAATGATGTCAAAACAACTCACTAGCTTAAGTACTTTTATATTAAATTTACAATTGGGTTCGACTGAGGGATATTACAGGAAGTTTGTCCATAGATTGTTATTCTTCTTCCCTTGGCATTTTTTTTTATTGTCCCCTTGGAGGTTCTGGTTACCTTAATTTTGGTTACCCCCTGTAGGTTGGTTATGTTGGGGGTTGTTTCGTCCTGGTCCCAGTTTATTATTGTTTTAGTTATTTCCTTTCTTCTTGGCATAATTCGAATAATGGGTCAGATTTTCCGTATTCAACTCTTCAAAAGTATGAAGCTGCTGAATGGGAGAGGGTTGAAAAAAGTTAACATCGACATGTGGTTGTCCATGTCGAGAAGCAACTTCCTGTGCAGGACCAAGAAAAGGAAAGTATGGATTGTTTTGTGGAAACGATCCATAGGGATCATAGGAAGGGTAAGCGGTTTCACTAGTGCTCGGGTTATATGTTGAAGTAGAAGGGGAACCTGAACTTCGTTGAGAGGTTGGGTGCATCATGGGTACCGGTAAGGGTCCACTCATGGGTGGAGGGGGAGCAACATGATATGGTTGTTGGTAAGGGGGAGTAGGGTAATAAGATGACCCTCCATATGGTTGTGGATATTGAGGTGTGCCATATACAGATGGTGTTTGGCTGTAAGGGTTATGGTGTGTTGTGGTACCAATCAACCCATCTGCGGTGTGAGACATTCCAGGTTTGTCCTGGCCAAATGGTATGGGTCTAGGTGCATCAGGTAATACTGTGTATAAGTAACTCGACTGAGCATAAATGATGTATAATTGTTGATCCTTGATGATGGATTCCTCTTCGGATTGGGAGAAGGTGGATGGTACATCTTTGGAAATTATAGAGATGAGTGATTTTAGAAACCAATCGAGATGTTTCTCTTTGGTGGTTTCTTATTTACATAAACTATGTCTCTAACGCCATTCGTGAATGTGGTCGGAAATATGCATAGTTGAGGTTTGTTTGCACTCGAAGAGCGGTTCTAAACTGGTGTCATGATGAACTGGTAGTTGGAAAAATACCAAAAAAGATTTGACCAAGGATTCAAAATTTGCATGGGATCCTGATTTTTCGTCCACATACCATTTGGCTGATGGAACAATGAGTGTTCTTTGAAATAAACTTAAGAGGATGGATTCATCCATGATGTTTTTTGAAGAGCACCATAAATAGAAGTTCATAATATGGTTGGTGGGATCTTCCCCCAGTTTTCCTTCAAATTTTGGAATATATGAAGGTAGCTTGGTAGGCATATTGGGCCATGTGGGGTTATGTAAAATGGGATCATTCATGATTTTAGTCAAATCAGGAATATTAAGAGACGCCAAGTATGTCATGGGGGGATTTGGTGTAGGATTGGCTCCAACCATAGTGTTAGCAGGTAGTGAGCCTGACCCTTGAGAGGGATTTGGTGGGGTTGTACTTCTCCCTTGAGAAGAAATTTCCCCCCCGCCTCCTTGTGAAGGAGAGTTAGTGGATGGATGGCCTTAGGAATTGGACCCAAGTAAAGTGGAACCAAGAAAATTTGATCCCAAAATAGTGGCACTCGCAGGGGTGTGAGATGGTTGAGCCAGTGAGTCTACAAGACTAGGAAATCTTCCTAGAATAGGAGGAAGATTTTTCAAGCGTCTGGAACGATGGGGATTTTGTGGGTCCTCTATGATGTCTGACTAGCAAAGTGAATGTGTGCAAATGGTGATGAGAGCAATAAATGAACAAGATATTTGTATAATTTGGACCTTCACAAGATAATATAACTCACAATTACATGTAATCAAGTGAGCATCATACATAAATCAATTGTAAATAAGCATACATGTGGGTAGGTGGATTTTTTTTTCACGTGGGGGAACAAATAAAACAAATGCTCGTGTCCTAAAAGATGTATCTTCCTTCCTCTCAAATAGCATTGGACCTTCAAAGAGCACTCAACAGTGGGGTATGAATCCACCAAAAGAGGAACTAGTGAAGGATGAAATAATAAGTTGTAATGAGGGGTAGAGGGTCCATATCCCAAAAGAGATGGAGATATTTCTCAATAACCACACAAAATCTGATCAAGGTACAATTGCAGCCCATAATTGCCACCCGTGTAGATGTCCTAAATTTGGTCACTGGGTACCTTGGTCAAAGTGCGACATTTAGATTTTTGGCCTCGGAAATGGGTCACGGGTTGGTCCCTTCCAAGAGTTGGGTGACTCAAGGGGGGACGCAAAGAACAACCGGACCTCGGTCTTCAACCCTTCACGGGTATCTCCCTGCCTTATGTTGTAGGAACACTTGACTTAGAGGATTTTAAAGTCCCTATTTGTCAACTTCTAATGTTTGAAAATGTGAGAACAAGATAACAAGGGGTTATTTGGATGCCTACCCCCGATATCCTACCTAGACTAAAAAAAATATTTTGGCACCTCTTGTGGACAAAAAATTAATGATTTTTATTTTTTTTTAATTTTAGATGTGGTGGGTTGAGAGATTGGGGGTGTGAACCAATCTCGTTTGAATTAAGTGGGTGTGGATAATTTATTCAACAAATAGTGGGATGTTTCAGAATTCCTTTGGACAAAACCTACTTCAACCTCTACAATTCAAAATGGAAATTATGTGAGTGAGGAGTGACTTTGTGTGTGAGAAAGTGAAAAATTGTGACAAATTTTAAAAAGTTAGGTGTGAATTTGCAACATGTGGACTTCGTGTGGTCCTTACAAATCTTTGTTACCTATCTTAGTAAGGGTCATTTGTAGAACCTTGCGGAATTTAAAAATACCTAAAGAACTAGCATGTGGACCTATGGGTCCTTTCCAATCCTTTAAACTCCCTAATGTTATTTACACTAATAAAGTATGAAAAACTATCCTAGATTGCAAGCATGTGGGCATGTATGTGCCCATTACTTTGATTTTTAAAATCCTCTAGTGATGTAAACTAAGAAATAAATTTCAAGAAACTATCTTAAGTTTGCAGCATGTGGGCATGTATGGGCCCTTACAACTTTAAGATGATTTCTCAAAGAAACTAAGAGGATCCCTAGGGGGGGCTTTGTCCTCTCCTAAAGATTTTAAGAGAGATGAAATGTCTCCTTAACAACTTTTTTTATTCTCAATATCACTCTATGGTGCGAGAGAAGAGAATAATCAGTGATTAAAGTTAATTTATGGTCCTAATGTAAGTGTTTTATATGTGATAGCAATAATCTCAACTTAAAATTTACAAACCAAACAAGCCATCCATGTGGAAACCAAAGAAAAAGAGGAGAATATTTGGTTCTTTTTACCCCCTAAGTGCCTATGTTTATCTAACCTTTCATATGGGAAATGATTCTAAGTGGAGTGCATTTACAAATTGCATGAAAGCAAGAATTTGAAGGCTAGGCTCCTTCAAATTATCAAAAAAACCCTTACAATTTTGAAACTCTGGAAATGTGTGCAGGTTACAGTTATGACAGAAGCGTAGTGGGCACACAGTATGCAGAATGCTCAGATAACATAAGCCTTTTGGGCGCACAACGTGTAGAGTGCACGTCTGTGGTTTGGAATACCCACACATGTTTTGATATGCGTTGGGGGAAAATGTTTGAGTGAAATTCTCATCCAGCTCAGAATTTGGCTCTTGACAGGCAAGGTTGGGCCAGTTTTGGTACCTACGGGACAAATGGATTAAAAAAAAGTGCTCTCTAAGCCCACATAGTGTAGAATTTTGATACCTTTCCCTAGTATGGTCGCCAATCTGTTGTGCCCGTTTCATCACTTGGGTGAGTAAAACACTAACATTTGCATGCATATTTGGGTCTGCTAGACAAAACAGAGGTTAGCAAGTGGACTAAACAAGCCAAACACATGAAATAAACAAATAAACAAACTAATACAACTAAGGAAATGAAAACTAAAATGCATAAGAAACTTAGAACCAYAAACAATMAACCAATGACCAAGATTATGCCACCAATGGATAACTATATTAGTTGGTAAAACATCCTAGAGAAAAATGAGGACTTATGGGTCCCCTCTTCCTYCTTGGAAKGGATCTTGAGTTTCCTAATTGAGAGCTCTTCTTACAATGGAAGCAATATGGAAAATGATGAAGAAAATCAATGCCTATTCTCTCAATAGGTGAGTGGAATGGCTTATTSCAATGATACTAGAATTCTCCTAGGAGAATAGAGGATTCCAAAGGGAGAATTGAGGCARCATACCAATAATATGAAGATCTTGGTTTCTTAGTGCACCCATGGCCTCCATTTATAGCATTTATTCAAGGCAATATTCAACTAGTTCTTAGTGTGAACAAGGGGCCCTTTAGGGCACCCTTTGGTCATTGACYAGCCCCCCATTCGGATTTCACTCAGATTTGAAGGTCAAATSAAGTTGGGAGCTGGTCCATAAGTGGTTGGGGGGMGACAAGAACCATAAATGTTTCGTTCACAAGAGTGCACATATTTTCTCGTACACAATTGTTCATATGGTGCATTGTGTGCTCTACAGGCTTTGTTGGTCCGTGTGTTGTGCATGTGCTTTCTTTAGTGAGTTTGTGCATGTCAATTTTTTCCCAATTGTATAGTCTTTGTCTTTTGAAATGCATTTTGGTGCTCGAGGTGAACTAATTGATGTTGGCATTGTTGTATTTCTGTAACCATTTGTGTGCAATGTTGTGGACAAAATTTTAGTGATAACAAGGTGTCTTAGCGTAGGCCTATGTGTCTTAGGAATGTTGTTGGACACCTAAATTGACCCAGACCGACCTTAGTATTTCATCCTAAGTCTAACTTAGGCTTACAACCAAATTTTACCTTGAGTGGAATGTGGGGCCCAAGGAGAGAGGGAGAAACTCATGAAGGAGGATGCTAGTGGAGCGTGGGACCCTTGTCCAAAGGAGGGCACATCAATTAGTGGAGAGTGGAATCTAGCCCAAGAAGGGCGCCCCAATCTTAGCTATTGAGGTGCAAGGTTGGGAACACATCTCAAGGTGAATGGGGGGCTACTAGGGAGATAAACAAAGGCTATGGGTGAGAGGAAAAACACCATTCCTCATTTGTGAGTTGAGAAAGAGAGGAGCTTAAAGAGGCTATTAGGCTGAGGCAATTGTTGGTTGTGGAATAGGGAAAGAGAAGAGTTGAAGGAGGGTGCTTTGGTTGAGCCAAATATTAAGGAAGAAGAGGCTATACAACAAGCCTTTTTCATCTAGAGAATCAAGTAATATCAAAGGTCGTACAACAGAGAACCAAAGGGCCATTTCAGGACCCAGAGAAAAAGGGGACTGAGAAGGAGTTCGTATAGGCTGTAAATTACATGGTCGTACAAGTCGTACTCTTCTGGGTCGTATAGCCTTGACTCTTCTAGGCCAAAATGTTACAAATTTAGCTAAGTTTCTGTTGTAAGAAAATTGTTACTTTCTATTGTAACTTTCCATTCCTCAAAAGCCAATAAATCACCTCCTTTGTTGGTTTTCCCCACATTGGGTTTCCTAGGTAGATCTAGTGTCTTGTATAATTGTTGTTATTGTTTTTTTATGTTTCCATTGTGATTTTTGAGCTATGGGTAAACTACATAATTCTGAAATTTATAACATGTATAAATTTTTGTTTTATGTGAGTTATTGGCATTTAATATCAATGTCTAAGTTATCAGATTTCAACACTTTACTTGTAATTTTGGATTATTGCTGAAAAGTATGCTTAAGCCACAAGCCTAGAAAAATCTTGTTATTCTAATGGTTACCTATTGTTTCGAATTAAGTGAAGAATATTTTTCGAGGGGTGGCCCCCATAGACTTGCAGATCCACCCAGAAATTCCTGACTAGAAAGAGTTGTGGGAAATCCTATGTGCACGAAGTTCATGCAGAAAATTCACATATGCACTTACCCACAATATGTAAAGAGCAAGCTCGTGGGAGAATTCCCGCGCATATTTCTTGTCGGATCACTTGTTGGAAATGTTACGTTTTCAACTGCAGTCCAAAAAGTGCATGCTTGCAGGAAAATATTCGTGGGTATCCCACGTAGGAATACTTGTTTATATCATAGCGCATATGCTCGTGACTCATGAGACACAAATCTTGTGGGATAATTCCCACAGGTGATTCTCGCCATGACTGAGCATCGAGCATGGATTTGATCGGTCGTATGATACACCATTACCACTTAGGGCATATGAATTTACGTGTATTAATTCACTGTATCATTTGATTTATTTTTTAGATTATCATACAAAGAAATTAACATACAGAGTTATTTGTCAACTGAGCGAGCTGTGTATTTCGTAAACTATAAGAAACTTGCGACACTATGAATTTTGCAAGTTTAGAGAACGAGAGATGTCGAAATATTTAGGGCAGAGAGGAATAAAAATACCACCTACTATCTCAGCTCAGATAGACAAACCCGATGCAGTCACAATATCATATAGCAGTCACAAAATTGAACTTTAGGAGGATATATACCAGATGTTAAATAATGGAGATTTTCTTAAAGATGACCTGAACATTAGGATTTAGTGGGACATAGAGAAAAGTGGTATGCACACTGTTGTTGCCCAACCTACGATTTTTCATACAATGAAGTATCCAGATGGGCATATGAGAATGTAAATGCATAGGCTTAGAGGTTCTCCAGGATTGGTGGGAAGAAGACAGACCCTTTGTCAACAACCTTAGTAGGGTATATAATACCCACTTCTTCAAGACACTCAGTTCTTGATGACCATGATATGCAGGATATATGGGGAAGATATTCATGTATATTTTAAGCTCTAGTGGACGGTCGTGACACACTTAGTGGTAGAAAATGGACTACCTTTCAATTGGGAGAAAATCCTATCATCCAATATCAACATCAACGTCGAAGATACACAGAAAGGCAAGAAAATAGGTTTTTATATGTCTACCTTTCTTATTGATGCAATTTGTGCCTATGTCATTGTCCCAGAAATGAGTTGGAATTGGAACCTTGATCTACCCTCCATTCATGTATATTTTTTTGAGTTGTAGGGAAGCAAGTACCATGAGCATTCCTACCATATATGTGATTGTTTTGTACCACCGTTATATCACTTATATGTCAGGAGAAGTCCTAGAGACCCTACACTAAATTGCAGAACAATACATTGAGAAGAACTACACCTATATCATAGCTTTTTTATTTTATGTTCCAAAATTTCTTTTACATAGGGAAGTAGTGTATCAAATGGTAGAAGCAGGAATCACCGCAACTCTGCAAGTAGGGAACAAGAGAATCTGGCCCAACTTCCCTATTAAATTAGGAAAATACACCATGACCAATGTCCCCCATGCAAATAGTTTTTTTTTATTTTATGTTCCAAAATTTCTTTTACATAGGGAAGTAGTGTATCAAATGGTAGAAGCAGGAATCACCGCAACTCTGCAAGTAGGGAACAAGAGAATCTGGCCCAACTTCCCTATTAAATTAGGAAAATACACCATGACCAATGTCCCCCATGCAAATAGTTTTTTTTTTATTTTATGTTCCAAAATTTCTTTTACATAGGGAAGTAGTGTATCAAATGGTAGAAGCAGGAATCACCGCAACTCTGCAAGTAGGGAACAAGAGAATCTGGCCCAACTTCCCTATTAAATTAGGAAAATACACCATGACCAATGTCCCCCATGCAAAGAAATAACTAATGGCCCAAAAAAGAGTTTATATTATGTACAAGAATGACCAAAGGACATGACCCAAGAAGGTCATACTTAATCATTATAAAACTCTAAAGATAATTCCTCCTTTTTAGCATGAAGACAAAGAAGAAGACGATATTTTTTGAGGGGTTAAAACCTATAAGGAAGTATTATCCCATATATCAAGGATACACAATTGACCCATTTATGGCTGAATAGGAATCGAGGAAAATCATTTTCCAATAAAAAATATAGAACTTGATAGTTGACACCTGAGAAAAAATGGAAACAAAGAAAAGGGTTCGATAGTAAAAATATGAGGAAGCATTGAAGAAATTATTTGATGTGGAGGAGAGACTGAAGAATAAGAAAGAACAAGAAAAACTAGTCGAGGAAGCATCCCACAAAGATACTGAAGAACAAAAGAAAAATGTAGACAAAGAAAAATCCTACAAGGATGAATAAGACCACAAAGTTGTTGAAGATCAAAAGAACCATGCAGATGAAGAAGATTGCAAGGCTAAGACATAAAAAAATAGGTTATCAAAAGAAGCATCTCGTAAAGTTCTTGAGGAACAAAAGGGAATTGAAGAGGAATCCTCCAAAGAAGAAGAAGAGAAGAGAAATAAAGAAGAACAGAGAGGTGAGAGTTTCACTCTGGGATCTACCAAGTCAATGTCGGTACTTACTTTTCCTATAAAAACAAGGACTCCTATAAATGTAATATTGTTGGCAGAGGGGCAGACCCCGGGTTCAACGCTTCAACAACGCACCAACAAAACCCTAACTACCAGTCCTTTTGGCAACACCTATGAAGCAGGAGAAGTCTCACCCGAGGTAGAGGTAGGGGGGGTTACAGGACTTGAGTGTCTGGGACACATATATGTGATTATGACACTTCGTAGAGTACTTAGGGACAACACACATTAACTCATTAACTTTATTCACATCACAGATCAAACCCTAAGTATTGATCGACAAAGTAACAATAGAAAAATATACATTCCACTTAGCATCAGAAGTTAGATCCAACACATTCAACATAGACAAAGCGCTAAACATTCATAGATCTATCTATCATTCATAACATTCAATGCACTAAGAAAATTCACAGCAGCACAAAGCAAAGCATCAACACAAGATTTACGTGGTTCACCTCAGTGTGGGGTTATGCCCACCAACTGCTTCTTCTTCTATTATTCTGCTTCAATCTCTTACATTCTTCTACTCTTGTGCACTAAGCCACAAAGCCAAGCTTCGCACTGGATAGGTGATCCGCACCCTAAGCACCAGATCCACCTTCCCAAAATCAGGTTAAGGAATAGAGACAAATCCTCTACGAAGCACAGAGCCTTACATACATGGTTTGTTGCACAAAGCAACTCAGAACTACTTGCCTCTTGCACTTAGCTATATACTACTTTGCTTGCACTAAGCACACTTCGCTACTTCTACATTACATTCATTCCTATATATACTTTTACATCCCTTACAAAAAGGCCTAATCATGGGTAAACCCATGGGCCGACATCCCAAAACCCTAATAAAAAAACCCTAATGAACCCCTTGCTGGGTCCATAACACAAGTGAGATCCCGTGATCTCAGCTCTGCCTAGGCGCTCCATCTTTGACCAGCCTATCGATGTCCAAAAAGAGGTCAAACCCGACCAATGTTTCCTCAAAACTTGGTTAAGAGCCAACAGGCCCCCAACACTCACCTGTGACTCACCCTGAGTCACTCATATCTGGGCAGCACTACTTCGAAGGCCTTGAGCTTAGCTCGAGTTGCCTTGACCTGCTGCTTAGACTAAGCCTCCTGCTCAAGGAGCTCCTGGAGTACTTTCTCGGTAACAGGCCCTTCCAGGCATTGTTCCACTGTCACAACTACTTGGTCTAGCTACGAGCCTTGTCCTTCGATCTCTTCAAACACCGTGTAGGCTTCATCCTGCATCGGTTGTAGCCTCTGTGTGACTTCCATGACTCTACCCTAGATGGCAGTAATTTGTTGTTGGACTACACATTGTTCTTGTGACTCTTCAGTCTCTCGACTGCAGTAAGCGACTTCATCTATGCTTGAATTGTTAGTGCCTGTTGTTGCTCCTCCTATAGCTGCGCTTCCAACATCCTAAGATATGGGTCTTCCATGAGGAATTTGTAGGTCTGCATGCTTTTGTTTCTTAGTTTCTTGCATTATGAGGTAAGGATTCTGATTCTTTCCACTGTGCTCTTAGAGGCTTCTTCCCTCTGATCGTGCACTTCCTGTGAAGTGCTAGGTACTGCTTGAAGTTCCAAATCCATTACCCTTTCTTGAAGCTACTGAATGGCCTAAGCGAGCTTCGTCACTTGGAGCTCAACTGCCTCATGTTCCTCCTGTGCCAAGCCTGGCGCAAAGAAAAGTGATTTGCTCACAACTTCCTTGACTACAGTCTTCTCTAGGAGCAATTGGTCATTTTCCTTTTGTATATGCACTTTGTCTCCCTTGAGCATCGCTCGGAACTCATCTCTCTTTTTTTCATATGTGGTTACACAATACCACGCAACTCACAATTTCTCCAAGATCTCCTCTTTTTCTTTCTTCAGGGCTTATGTGGCTTGTTCCTTTTCTTCTTGGATTCGTTGAAGCTGAGCCTCTATTGCATATGCAAGTCTTAGAAGTTGGGCTAGTTCATCCCCCAACTCTATAGTCTCCGACGAGGAGGGTGCAGTAGGTATTGCGTAGCTAACTTGAATAGCTCATTGTATCTCATTCAGATCCTTCTCAACTCTTACATATAGGTCTTCTTGCTTCGTGCCATATCTCTATAATAGGTCCTTGGATGCATCCTCGGGGTGCCTCCAATAGTCATATAGCTTCGTCGGGGAGAAGTCTCATTCTGCATGGTTCTACTGTTCTGACGAGATTCAAAGCCTACAATCCTACCTCTTGTGAAGCAGGGATGATTTTAAGGATGGAAATTTATTTTAAAATGTACAAACCTTGGTGAATATTACTAATCCTTCATATGTAAACTATAAATGTTTGGTGATATATTTTTAAAAATATTCAAATTTCTAAGTATTTTATACATTTTTTATAAACTTTTGGCTATTTTTGAGGTAAAATAATTTTATCCTATAGAATTTGGGCAAATCATTTTTAAAATAGTGAATCTCATTTTTGGAAAAACCATGGAAAATTAGCCCATGAGCAAAATTTAGCCCCTAAAATCATCCATGCTATGAAGTCTTCTTTGGAACTTCCTGTAGATTTCCTAACTTGAATTTCTTCTTACTGAGATTCCTTACCTTCTTTCCTGTGATCCGAGTCTATGGATTACTCTTTCTATTCTTATTCTTATCTTCTCCTATCATGCTAGCTTCACTATGTTGATGTTATCTCAAAGGGTTTGAAGTTAATATCCCTTCTCTTATTATTTCCTGGGTGGATATACTTATTTCTTGTATGGATAAGTCTTTCAAACCTTCTTGTGTTCTTTCAACCTCAATAGCTAATTCTCTGGTCTTCTGTTACTTCGACTCAACTTATCATTCTTATATTAATCGATATATTTTTCTAGGTATGAGATCCCTTAGTTCTTGCTTTTTCTTTTCTATAGCTTCTTCCTCTGCTTTCCTTCTGATCTGATCCTCCTTGATCCAAGTCTTTCCTAAAAAAAGAGGAAAAGGGGCATTGTTTTCAACAAACCTAATAACTTCAAATTCTTCTTTTGTTGATGTTCCATGGATGATGACTGGTACATTAGTAACTCTTCCACACAGAGTTATCATCTTTCCTTTGAAAAATCCTATTCTACCCAATGAAGGTACCACAGGAGGCTTCCCCAAGATTTCCCAAGTGTTTTCTGTCATAATATTCACTTTTGTTTCCTCATCCAGGACAAAGTCTATGTCGAAGTCTCCTATTCTTTTACTTATGCATTGTTTTTCTTTGAAGAACTTTGGTAAACTGATATCTTTGTGATTATTCATTGTTTCTTTTAACTGTACTAACATAGTCTAAGATTTCTCTGATTCTTTCTCTTTATGATTCTCTAGTATTCTCTTATTCACTTGACTCGTATTCATTTGTTCAACTTTAGCAATCATCCTTGGACAATCTTCAACTTATGACCAACTATTTTAAAACATAGACAAATAGGACCTGCGCCAAGGAATTCCTTAGCATGATGTCCCAATCTTCTACAGTTATAACATAAGGTCAATCCTCTCTTCCTCTTGTAAGTTCCCCAATTTCTCCCATACTACACACTAGGATCACAGTGTTGGACCTACAATATGCAAAAATTCTTTCTAGGTTCCTGCATCCATTCATTAGTCCAAAAATTCTTTCTATGAATAGGAATAACATATCTTTCTCTATTTTTATCAAATTTATTTAGATTAACGCTTTCTTCTTACTGTACCCTAGCTTTTAGTCTAGGAAAAAATCTATCAAACATACCTAGATTCATGCTTTCGAAAAAAAAAATTCCACTTATATTATTCTATCTAGGCACAAAGCTTTACCTCTTTCAAGATATTACCTCTTTTTCTTTATATTGGATTTATTTATTAGCATAGAGCTTCACAAGTCAAGTAGAATACTGCACACTATAGCACCAAATCTACGCATAAATATTCTATTTTCTTTCAATTCCCAATAACGACAGTTTCAGGTCCCCACAACAAAACCATTTGTTGGCACAGGGGAAGACCTAGGGTTTAACACTTCAACAATGCACCAACAAAACCCTAACTACTAACCCTTTCAGAAACACTTGCGAAGTAGGTGAAGTCTCACCCAAGGTAGAGGCAGGGGGGGTTACAGGATTCAAGTGTCCGTAACCAAGATGGGACATAGATCTATGATTATAACACTTCGCAGAGTACTTAGGGGCAACACACATTAATTCATTAGTTTTATTCACATCACAGATCAAACCCTAAGTACAGATCGACACAGTAACAATATCAAAATATACATCGCACTTAGCATCATAAGTTAAATCCAACAAATTCAACATAGACAAAGCGCTAAACATTCATAGATCTATCTATCATTCATAAAACTCAATGCACTAAGCAAATTCACAACATAAACATTACAACACAAAGCAAACCATCAACACAAGATTTACGTGGTTCACCCCAGTGTGGGGCTACGTTCACCAACTGCTTCTTCTTCTTTTATTTTGATTCAATCTCTTACATTCATCTGTTCATGTGCACTAAGCCATAGAGCCAAGCTTTGCACCAGACAAGTGATCTGCGCACTAAGCACCAGATCCAGCTTCCCAAAATAAGCTCAAGGCACAGATCCAACTCCTCTACTAAGCACAAAGCCTTACATACATGATTTGTTTCACAAAGAAACTCAAAACTACTTGCCTCTTTCACTTAGCTAGATACTACTTTGCGTGCACTAAGCACACTTCACTACTTCTACATTACATTAATTCCTATATGTACTTTTACATCCCTTACAAAAAGTCTTAATCATGGGTAAACCCATGGGATGACATCCCAAAACCCTAATACAAAAACCCTAATGAACCCCTTGCTGGGTCCACAAAACAAGTGAGATCCCATGATCTCAGGTCTGCCTGGGCACTCCATCGTCGACCAACCTGTGGATGTCCAAAAAGAGGTCAAACCCGACCAATGTTTCCTCAAATCTTGGTTGAGGGCCAGTAAATCTCTTATCACTTTTCATATTCATCCTTTAAATTGCTTGAGTTTGACGATGAGGTGATCATTGTCAGAAATTTATACTACAATAATTCAAAAAAGTGAATAACAAGGAGTTCATCCAAGAGACCAAGGATAGAAGAACCCTATGAGTAGGGAAAACCCAAAAGAAATATTGAATGGGATATAACCAAGGAGAACCCTCAAAAGGAAGAAAAATAAACAACATTAGCATCGCAGGCATTTTGAAGAGCTAATACTATCATTGTAAATGAAGTTAGTTAGTTGTTGGAAGACTAAAAGGGTAGGCTGACAACCCTAGAATAGAAAATGCAACAAAAAAAAATCTAGCTAGAATATGAATTCTAGATTATGATAGACAATAATTATCGGTGTTGGAACCTTCATTTTTGGATAAGGAATTGTGAAAGTTTTGATTGAGCATGACTTGCGCAAGCTTCAATAGAGGCTAGACATCAGAACTAGAAAGAGTAACAAAAAGCAGTTGCAAAAGTCAGTGCAACGCCAGCTAAGCAACAAACGACTGCAACAGAACAAGAAAGTCTGCAAGATGAGAAGGAAGACACAACCCATCTTAGAAATAGTGACGAACATAATTGTAAAAGGAGATGGGTTTATTAGTTGTTGCCATTTTTGTTGTTGGTCAGTTAAGTTGTGAGTTTGTAATGAATTTGATCTATCAGTTCGAGAGTCTGTAATCACATAAAGATTCCAATATGAAGAAGGACCTAAATTTTCAAATATGATGTATCTCTATGCATTTTCTTATGCATTACAACATTTCCTTATGGTATGTAAGTTCTATCTGATGGTTCTATGTTTAAATTCTTGTTCACAGCGTAAGTAGGTTCGATTCTTGCACATGTATGGTTCATATCTGTTCATGTCTCTTACACAAGATCAAGAATGAATCTTGAAAGCCCTATGGATCCTCTTAAGTCTTTTCCCTACCCTTCCCTATCTATTAGTCTCAACAACGCTTCCGGTGAGACTTATTCTCTTCGAAGGAGATGAAAATTCCAACACTCTAGACTACACGATACCTTTTGGTTGTAACCTGAGAAGGACCTTGGTCTGATCAAACTTGTGCCAACAAAATTGTTTCATTGTCGGGACTCGTGTTAAAAGGGAACCTGTAGGAAGAATTATTTCATTGATCCATAGATCTGGTATTGATCTATGGTGGGAAAGAAACTGTGATGCCTTAATATGGGAAGAAGTGAAATTGAAGGGAAAATCAGTGGAAAACACTCGCGAAGAAAGCTTTTACTCAGAAAGATTGAGCAACCAGTACGTGATTTTCTGGGTTAAATTCCCAGAAGAATTTTTCCACTGGATAAGGAAGCTCCAAGAAGCTCCAGAGTTCAAAGGACGAGTCAAGAGGATCTGCGCATGGGATACCAAGAAACTAGCAGCACTTAAGGGGCTGTATTGTCCATTCATGTGAGTAGTTGATTTATGGGTCAGCACCACTTTAGAGGGATATATCATTGAATTTGCAGCTAAGAATCACCAATCTTTCTCATGAGTAGAGGCAATTTTCAAGAAAGACTCAAGGGGAAGGTTGTTAAGAGAAATTCCCCTGTGAATTAAGGTTTTCTTGATGGATGAGGGGATGTTGAATATGTCCCCGACTGAGATGGCAGTGTAAACACCCGGGCTTGGGCTAGGGTGAGGTTGGGTGAGAATCATGGCATGAGAGAGGGGAAGGGTTCTTTGAAAAATGGGGGGGAAATAATAAGAAATGGACTCAAGAGATGAGCAATCCTTGAAGAGAGCTACCACAGTTGAGAAGTGGTGGCACAACAAGATCAAGAAAGCAACAAGACAGTCTGAGAAGTTGAGGAAAGAAGGTGGATCAAGATAAGTAGAGGAAAGACATGGAATAATTGTAGAAGATGAGAAGATAGGAATGACTGGCCAGTCAAATATTAAATGAGAGAGAAGCATGAAGAGAAAGTAGCCTCGAGGAGGTGGGACAAGAAGGAGAAGGTGCAGGCATGAGAGAGGAAGAAGCCGACATGAATCTTGGTGAAGAAAGAGAAGATTCAACCCCAATAATAAGAGATATCGACAATCCAATCGAAGAGATCGTCCCAGTGGAAGCAAATGAGACCCCCGAGATCAAATAAAACCACCCCAAAGCCAGTGGTGCTAGCCCTGAATCACCCATACCCCAAGTGTCTTCTATACAAACAGTATGTTCGATACTACCTTCTCATGCTAGTTTTGTTCTAGTACAATTAATTAGTTAGTCACAACCATGAAGGGCAAGTACAGGGAGGATAGTGGGATCCCCTGGTAGATCGCAAGCATGACCGTTAGTATTCATATTGATAGGAACAACAAGATCAACAATGGTTGGCCATGCAAGAGGTTTGATTGTCCGATACCCATAATTTTGGGATAAGGGAGATGAATACGTTGAGAAGCATTGGTTCTTATGTGAAGCAATCTAGAGATCCAGAGGGACTCCAGATGAGAATAAGTTGGTTGAGTTCTAGACTACCTTGATAGGGCACGCTCTCAAGTAGTACATTAAGAGTATAGAGCTAGGATTTCCAGGAACTCAAGGTCAAGTGTTCTCACTTGGCCAGGTACATACAAGGATCATTGCAGAGTTCAAGTTACCTCAGTCAGAACAACAGGCTCTGTCCAAGTTACACGAGATCCAGCAGTGGGAAGGTGAATTGGCCTGGGAATACAACCAAAAGCTTAAAGATTCCATAGGGAGGTTGGAACATCCAATCCACGAAGAACATCAGAGGGAGTGGTACATTCAGGGGTTGTTGCCTCTGACTTAAATTCCGCTAACACAATAGCGGATAGCCACATTAACATATGCCTTGGAAAACTCGATGAAGACGGAAGCCATGATAGGATACCCTGGGAGCCTGAGAATGACCAGACCCCTAGTAGATGAAAATATGGCACAACTACAAGGGAAGATATCAACACTTACAAAAATTATTCAAGAGATGACGATACCCAGATCAAGATGACCATAGGTTTGGTGCACTAGATGTTATACGGAAGGTCATATGGGGAACAAATGTTTATGAGGAAGAGGAATGGGACCCCCTCAAAGTCCAATGATAACCCCACCAAGACCCATGGAAGTTTTTGCACAAGTATCGACGAACTTACCTTTCCATAACCCCGACTCATATCATGCTTTCCCAAGAGTCCAAGCAGCACCAACAACTGAGTATTGTGAAATTTGCCGAATCCATGGGCATGGGCCAATACAGTGCCACATCATGCAGAAATATTCAACAGTAACAAACACAATACATTGTGAGTTCTACACATCTACCATGAATACTACCAATCAATGTAGAGCCTTGGATGCACTAGAAAATAGATTAGACCGAATAGCATTCAGGGTGAATGAAAACCCTTAAGAACCAGAAAGAGGTCAAGGAGGTGGAGCCGGAGGATACTTCAGAGGAGGAAGAACTGGGGGAAGAGGGCCAAGATTATTCTATAGTTGTGATGAGAAAGGTCACAAGGCTAGAGACTATCCTCATCCAAGGTGGCCATGGTTCTCTCACTGCATAACTAATGGGCACGCAACTAAAGACTGCCCAGATTTAATTGCAAAATGGGAGGATAAAGTACGACAAAGAGTAACTAATCTTATCAGTTCAGAAATCAAGAGGGTTGCTAAGGGAGAATTGCCCAACCTTAATATCGTTACTCGAGGAGGAGCGAAGACAGGTGCTGATGTTGATACTCTACCTTAAATCTAGAAAGAAACACCTAAAGAAGATAGGCATGACCCTTTGAAACAAAAGATATTCTTTAAATATGACATAGAAGTATTTCAGAATGTTCCTAGCCCTGATATGCAAGAGAAACCCTCATAGCCTATTGTTTATCCCAAGATGGCGCAAGTCCCTACTTCACCCCTTACACCTAGAAACCCTGTAGTCGTGCCAAGACAACCTTAGCAACCTCATAATGTATTTGACCTTTGGTTTCAATTATTCTTTGAAATTCTGGGGAATGATCAATTAACAGAAAAGTTGTGCAATGCTCTATACCTAGTTTTAAGGAACGAAGAACCCCTAGAGATAAGAATAAAGGCCAATCTTCCTGATAAGAGTACCCAAAGAGTGCAACAAAGAAAAGTATGAACCAGAAAAGAATTTAGACTAGTAGACCAAATAGATGAATTTGAAATCAAGGACATCATGTTGGATGGATCCGATGTGAACATTCTGCCTAAGAAGACCAAGGAAGCCTTAGGAAAAGCTAGGCTGACATATTCCCCAATTCAGCTAAGAATGGAAAACCAATATTGTATCTTCCCCATAAGAAGACTAGAGAATGTGGAAATAGATGTTGCGGTAGTAAAGACAGTAGCTGGCTTTGAATTCATTGATATCATGGGAGATAAGGACCCCTACCCTGCACTACTTGGCATCGATTGGGCCTATGAGAATTGTGAAGTAATCGACTTGAAGAAAGACACCATGACCTTTGAGGTTGAGGGAATCAAGTTAGTTCAACCTTTGGATCCATATGTAGGACCTAGGTATACAGAACCAACAGACAATAATATGGAGGGAGAATACTTGAACCAGTTGTAAACTATAACAGCTGGGACAAGAAACAATTATATAAATCCTATTGTTGATGGATCAGTAAGTTGGAGAAGTATACAGTTAATAGATGAAGATTGAGAACTAGCTTTCGACAGTTGGCACCAAGGTTCACATGAAAGATTATCAAGAATATGCGCAACTATCAGAGTGACCAAATGGGTTGGGACCGAAGTCAAAGAACACCCAGTATATGATGGCACCTTATACCTAGACAATTTTTTGCACAACATGGAATAAAATATAAGAGAAGACCAAAGAATCTCGTTACTGCATGTGGATTTTCAGAACACCCCTTCTAGATGGTGGGCTAATCATAAAGTTGTTTTCAGAACCTGGGACTACGTGAAGCAAGCTATCAAGTACAGGTTCCAGAATAAGAAGAAGATGGAATCACAGATGCAAAATGATCTTCAAGTTGCACAATGTTTCAACGGAGAATCATATCCTAGGATGGATATTGAATAGTGCGTGACACAATGACAAGTTGTAGGGATACCCTCTCACTTCTAGGTCCAGGTATTCCACCACTCTTTGTTGGTTATGGAGCATGATTATGTTCCTGATTCAGAGGTCCTTGCTTTCAATCGTGTTTATACCCCATGAAGACTTTACACCCCATAAGTATGTACACTCTTCCACACGGGGGAGTGCAGAGGGGGTACCCCCTCTACGGGGTCCAGGGGGGCTATCCCCCCGGCTGGGGAGTTCGAGGGCAAGTGGGCTCCCAGTGAGGGTTTGCGGGTGAAGCCCCCGAAGGAAAAATTGCCTTGTAAATGTATATTGTAATTTTATTGTAAATCTGGATCGGTCATTATAAGGTTGCAGATCTAACGGTAGAAATTATGTTAGGGTTTTTTTCCCTAGAAGGCAACCCTCTGTTATGAGGGAAATGTATTGTGGCTATGCATTATGGCGAGTATTGTATTCTGAGAGAGGATATTGTGAGAGAAAGAAGAGGAAGTTACAATGGGTTTTTCCATAGGTTGTATCCCTTCATTTTGTTGGATAATAATAAAGGAAGGACCTGACAATTTCTCTGTTGGACGTAGCCCACATTGGGTGAACCATGTAAATCTGTGTCTCTCTTGTATTGTGTATATTCTATGTTTTGTTTCCACATTTGTTTTATTTTATTGCTTTGTGGTCCTGTTTTTCTAACAACTGGATCAGAGCAAAAGGTAACTCGTAGGAAAAGAGAGTTCCTGGTTCGAGTGGGAGCAATGTCGGAAGATGGAAAGTTTAGGGTCGAGAAATTTAATGGCCAAAACTACCAGTTATGGAAGATGCAAATGGAAGATTATTTATATCATAAAGATCTAGTCCTACCATTGGGTGGAGTAGCAAAGAAGCCGATGCCCATGAAGGATGAAGAATGGGATATTCTTGACAGAAAGGCTCTAGGAACGATACGGCTGAGCTTGGCAGCGTCGGTGGCTTTCAATATTTTGAAAGAAATGACAATGAAGGATTTGATGGATGCGTTGGCTAAAATGTATGAAAAACCCTCAATGTCTAATAAGGTATTTCTAATGAAGATATTATTTAATATGAAGATGTCAGAATGTGGGTCTGTTGCAGATCATTTAAATGAATTTAATATGGTTACTAATCAACTAAGTTCTGTAAAAGTGGACTTTGATGATGAGGTTAGGGCTCTTCTAATCTTGTTGCTAGAAATCTCGAATGGCTTGGTCATGGCTGTAAGTAACTCTATCTATGGTTCAAATAATTTAAAATTTGATGATGTTGTTGTTGTTATCCTTAGTGAGGAAATGCAATGGAAAAGCATAGGTGAGACATCAGGTAATGCATTGAACATGGAGAACAGGGGATGACAAAAGGATAGAGGAAAGGGCTTAGGGAACCGCGAGAAATCTAGGAAGGGAAGATCCAAATCCAGAATTGGAAAGATAGAGTGTTGAAATTGTGGGAAGAAAGGACATCTTAAGAAAGATTGCAGAGATCCAAAGAAACAAAGAGATGGACAACAGGAGAGAAATCAGGAAGAAAATGTAACAGGTGATGTGTTACAAGATGCTTTGATTCTTTTTGTAGATAATAT